>JAMPIV010015391.1:0-94294 GCA_024509875.1 Oreohelix idahoensis | reverse complement strand
TGCTGTCTCTCCTCTCTTTCCAGTCTCATGCGTCTCTCCCTCTCCTTGCCTCAGGCGCATCATGCAGAAGTCCAGTGCAGAATATTTCTTCTTCTGCTTAAATAGACGGCTCTTCCGCTTCTTTCCTCGCCGCATCATATCTCTCAAGTTCGTCTCGACAAACCTGGAAAGAGGATACACTGGTTCCTACCACTTACGAGAAAATTCCAAAAATAAAGATGATATACTTCACCCTGGGATACCTCCTCCAAAATATAGTGTCTAACTATCACTGCTATTAATCGGCAATAAAGCACCTAATGCAAACACGACTACGCCAACTAAAATGGTAGTTAAGATTACTTCTGAAAAATAAGTTGCTACAGTGGAAAACACAATGATTATAGCAAAAATTTTGGAGAAAGAAAAAAAAAATCAACTGAATTTTTTTTTAATCCACTATCAAGTTTACCCCTGAAGACAGTTCGGGTGAGGGAGGCAATTAATCTGGACGAATAGTCCGAAACGCACTCCTTAGCTTTGCTCAAACAACCCTACTACTTCAGAACCATGTGAATGTTATACACTCACTAAACTTTACCAGCGTTTAGTATTACAAATCAACAATAACATATATTTCCGACAAAATCCACCTGTAACTCAAATGTATTATTATTCAAAATGCTGCTGTGGAAAAAAACTTATCAGTTTGTGTGGTCAGCACGCTCGAAAACAGATCGTTAGTTCTAGGGGGATAAAATTATTTAAAAGATAAAAGATAACAACTCACAAGACATCACACTCTTACTCTATATCAGAATACAGAATCTTAAGTACAAAATCCAGATAGACGAGTCCACATTTGTCGTACTCGTCTTCCTATTCTAAGTTCAAAAACCGGAAACGAGACCACATTTGTCGTACTCGTCTTCCTATTCTAGGTTCAAAAATCCTACGGACGAGACCCCATTTGTCGTAGATTTTTGATAGGAGAATTAAGACTTGGGTTGGTCCCTTCTGAATAGGTTTGAATAGGTGATAGGCACAGTGAGAGTTAGTAAAAAGAAATAGAGTTTCCACAAGTGAGATGATAGACTGTGATATAGAGGCTGTCTCTGGAAAAAAAATCGAGGAAATCTTCTCTCTTTCACCTATCCTCTACGACAGCTTTTAAGGCGTCAGACAGTCTAAACACAGATATATATATTACATAATATTCCTATCTACTCACGGGCACACACATACACGTGACGACAGTTAAACACTCAGACGTGGGAAATCTATAACAATACTTATATAAATATTCTAGAACGAGCTGACCAACACGCTGATTAATTCCAAGGGAAATTTTAATTATCATTTAAAATTTCTTCACAACACATAGAAATTACATCAAAGCATATACAACTAGTCATAAAATATCGAGAGAATGCTAGAAGGATGATAGCCGCCCGTTATGATATTAAACTCTAGGTTTAGCCCACAGCCCCGTCATGAGACAGATGATGGCCCAAAGAGAGTCACAAATACATATGGTTAGGGTTCTAATATGGTCCTTCGTCCTAACAGGAACAATTTAATTAAGCAGCCAATCTTCCGTAAGGGGATTGTAGAGTGGGTGAATCAATAGTTTACCGACCAAGTGGGATCAAAAAAAACTCACTCAGTCCACTTTCCCTCGGTTCTTTCATCAGGGTACCCCGGCACACGTGCTCACCTAAAAACTTGATGTTGTTCACAGTCTGGCGCAACCTTAGGACACTTCTCTATACAGTGAATCTGTATTCTTTGGATAAAGCGAATCCCAGCTCTACAATTACAGGTTTCTTCCACTGTTTTTTCGGGGAGCATTCACTTCACCAGTTATGTTTTTAGATTACTGTTCATGTCACTTAGATCAGTTAGGGTAAGCAATCTTAAACGGGCACACAGAGTCTAAAACACGAGGATTCCCTTACTTTGGAAAAAGATGACCAGTGGACAACTGCTCTCAACAGATAGTCTTGGTTCACTATCCACTCTTTCAATAGTGTCGGAGAATGTTAATGTTATTTCTTGTAATTATTCTCGCCGCCCGGCAGCAGGTATATTTGAGTTTATTGAGAAGAAATAAAGTCTGGCTCAAAGGCCCAGTGTAAACATTTAGTCCTTAGAAAACCGTTAGTGGGATTGGTATTACTGTCTATCTCTGATGGCACATGCACTGTCAGACTAGTGTTACTTGAAACAACCCACGTGGTTAAAGATAGGAAATGTCTATTCTTCTCACAAGTATGTCTCTTTACTACTAAACGCCGGCAAGTTCTGGGTCACCCCAGTATTCACTACATAAAATGGAAAAAGCACATATAAAATAATTATACATACTATGTATAAGGATATAACTTATATTTTAAACTGCAAGCGTAGAGCTTATCATTTAACACTTCCCGTGAAATAAGTTATATTATAAAATCAATCATCATGAATTTGAAATACGTATAAATATATTTCGTCAATACTCATGAGACATCTAGCAGTTATAAGTTAGTTTAGAAAATATATCTCGACTGAGTAGTTAGCAGTTAAATTAAATTCATTATGGCTGCATGTTTGTTAAGCTAGAAATATAATTTATTCTGCTTTCCACTGTAACTCGTCGACTAAAGAATATAACAAACTATTAAAATAATCACTCTGCACACAGAACTAGTTTAAAATGAAATAGGCGATTAAACACTTTATCACTTCACAAAATACTAGAGATCTATTATATATAATATTTTACCTCAAACAGAACTACGTATCACAACGAAACTGAGACATCACTTATACGTTTAAGTGTTCTAGAACGAAGTGACCACGTCTACTGTGAAATGGAGAATGAGTGAAGTTAGTTTCAAACTCGGGCCAATATCTTAAAATTAGACAAAGGGCCCCAACTTATTTCGCCAAGCGAAATTATCTCCCCTACTCCCAAAACTTACGTAACTGTCACGTTCTGACCGAGAGGGCGCGTGTCAGTTGCAACTCTCAGACACCCCGTCTGCAGTGCGGAGCGCAATTTCACACTTCGTCGGACTATCCCGGCGAAAACTCACGCAGTTGCTGCAAACGGTAGACAATCCGTCTGCCTGCCATGTCCGACGGAGCGAATTCTCACACACCAGGCCCAGAAATCTGGTCGGGCAGCGCTCTGACCGGGGAAACTGCAGACGTTCTGTCTGGCGAGAACCGTATCTACGTAATACCATCAACAGTGCAATTCTCAGTTTTTGAGAAAAGAACCAGGTAACGTTAAGAATGGGGAAGAAAATATATATCTCGCAAACGAATGGATGCGAAAAAAATACAGGAAAATGTAAAGAAATATAGAGGATACGGGTGAAAGAATAGGAAGAGGATAATAGGCAATTTAATGATCATAACCTATGTGACAGTCCTCTCAATACAGCACAAGCACAAAATTAAGATTATATCAGAGCTGTGTGCTTTCTGTGCTTCTTTATGGTGCGGAATGCTGGAGAGTTACAGAGAAGGAAATGTCGAAATTGTCCTCTTGTCACACAACATGTCTAAGAAAAATTCACCGAATCTTTTGGCCGAATACCATCACCAACCAAGATCTGCTTACTCGGAGCAAGCAAGAGGACATGCACACCATCATAGCTGGCAGACGCTGAAGCTGGGTTGGCCATGTCCTCAGAAGAGACCCCGATGCCATCACAAGAACAGCTATGCTTTGGACCCCTGAAGGAAAACGAAAGAGAGGCCGACCAAAAACAACCTGGCGGAGGACTGTGGAGGCTGAGATGCAAAGAATGAACCAGAGTTGGGGCACTGTACGACGGATGGCCACCGACCGAGCAAAGTGGAATCAATTTGTTGTTGTCCTACAAGACGCCACTAGGCGTGATGGCCACTGACTGCTTTGACGGTCGGCGGCTAAGGATCAAAAAAAGAAGAAAACGGCAGATATTGAAAATTACAAAAAATAATTCGACTAAAGACGACTGTGGCAGTGAAAGAGATGAGAGTTAAGGGCATGGCAGCTAGAGGGAAAAGTATGTGGTGCCCCCTTCCCTTTGTGCCCTAAGCACGTGCTTACTTTGCTTAATGGTTAATCCAGCTCTGCGTAGAGTGTTTACTATAATAATGCCTACCTCCTTTTTTGTTGCTGCAACGGACCCTAGTCTTGGAGAGAAACAAGACAGGGCAGTGGGCAATAACAAATGTTCTTGAACTGAGCTTCCTGTTAATTGCAGCTGTCATCAGTTCAGTTGATACTAAACCAGTGGCAAGAATGTTATAACGACCGCTGCAGGCCCTGTAAGACATCATGGGACGATAGCGTGGATAAAAATGGCAAAGTCTTACTAAGACACTAGAATACTACGGCCCACGCTACGACCACGAGACCTTCAGAACACGAAACACGCGAAAACTGTATAGAAATGGTGTAAAACTAATCGAAATGTATCAACAGCAAAACGGAATATTACTGAAGTCGATATAACCCTCAATATAGCTGATAGGAGTGCTAGTGTGAGGTTGATTCTCATCTGAATTTACAACATTTTGAAAATAATAAATTAAATATGTATCTATGTATATATATGTATGTGTGTGTGTATACACACACACACACACATATATATATATATGGGACCTAAGACGCGTCAACAGTGAGAAGTGCAGTTAGCGACCCATAGCTAGACTGCTTGCGTCAGGGTCAGCGAACCAGAGCTGACCAAGACCCTACTCCACCTCCAAGTGGTGGTCCTGGAAACAGGCTGCATCACTGCAGTCTGGCTGAGTGAGTAGGGATCAAAGAGGGAAGGCTAACCCGGTCCCAAAATGCCGTGCTGAAGTCGGATGTGTCGGCCGAAAGGCGCAAATATTGCAGCTTCGCTGTAAACGGACACAACGCAACCAACGTCCTTTTCAGGACGAACGAAGAAGAAGAAGAAGAATATATATATATATATATATATATATATATATATATATATATATAAACTCCGCCAATGCCGGTCCCAAGCCCGGATGAAAAAGGAGGAGGGCGGCCTGCATGGAGGCCGTAAGGAGGCAGCCCCTCCACCATGCAAAGGCACAACAGGCCAATCACCTGTTTGCTTTAAATCACGATTACTAGCAACACAAGAGAGAAAACTGGACTGATTCTAAAGGCGACGAACTGGAACGGACTACGGACTACGACTTATGGAACTTGGAACACAAGAAGTATAAATGGGAAGGAAGAGGAGCTGGTGGAAGAGATGAGGAAAGCAAAACTAGAAATCCTGGCTATAACGGAAACAAAGAAAAAAGGACAAGGAGTCATGGATCTCGATGGCAACACGCTGCTCTACAGTGGTGTACCCATGTCTGAAAGAGCTAAAGGGGGCGTGGGTTGCATTGTGGCCCAAAATCAAAAAGATAGTATCAAGGGATGGAACTTTGTCTCGGAGCGCATTATGGTTGTTAAACTAAAAGAAGGAGAAACCATAGTCAACCTGGTCATAGTGTTTGGGCCAAATGAGAATGAGAGAGCAGAGGTCAAGGAGGAATTCTTCGAGCTGCTTCAAAGGACAGTGGATGACTGCTTAGATGAAGTTATCATGCTCGGAGATTTTAATGCCAGAGTTGGAAATGACCATGCTAGATGGGGTGGAGTTATCGGAAGATATGGAGAAGATACTCTCAATGACAATGGAAAGCGACTCCTTAGATTCTGCAGTGAGCAGAATCTGATCATTACAAACACAAAGTTCCTCCATAAGCGCATACATGCATACACTAGATGTGAACCAACAAAGAATGAGAAGTCAGTGATCGACTATGCCATTGTTCGGAGAAGCTCATTCAAATATGTCCGAGATGCTAGAGTCTGGAGGGGGGCAGAGATTGGAAGTGATCACTACCTGCTAACAATCAAAAGAACAACTGAAAGAGTTGCTCAGCCTAGGAACTGTCCAACATCACGCAAGAAACCAAGTAAACGAGCAGGAGAAATGAGCATTAGGACCTACAAGCTGAGAGAGCCAGAAATTAAGACCAGATATCAGGGGCTTATTGCTGCAGCGGTGAGCAACACAGAAGAACGACCTGATGACTTGGAAACCCTCTGGATTAAATTCAAGGATATCATAAAGACAGCTGCTGCAGAAGCATGCGGTGAAGTCCGACTTGGGAACAAGAGAAAGAGGACACCTTGGTGGACAGAGGAAGTCAAAGAGAAAATAAGAGAGAAGAAAATTGCATGGAAACAATACTTAGGAGCTAAAAACACAACAGGACAAATGGAAAAAAATAGAGAATATGTGACACTCAGAACAGAAGCAAAGAACAAAGTGCTAGCAGCAAAACAGAAGTCCTGGGAAGAATTTGGAGAAAAGCTAGAAAAAGATGCACAAGAAAACCAGAAATTGTTCTATAAGACCCTAAAGAACATGAGGAAGGAAAAACAATGCCCTCTCAAATTTATAAAGGACAAGCAAGGCAAATTGCTTACTGTCCCGAAGGAAGTAATGGGAAGATGGAAAGAATATTTCTCAGAACTCCTGGATGGTGAGCATGGTGAAGCATCAGAAATGATTACCACTAGCACAGAAGAGAAAACCAATGATGGTGAAGATGACATAAAGATGGAAGAACTGAAGGCAGCACTGGAGAAAATCAAGATGGGCAAAGCAGCAGGGCATAATGGTATAACACCAGAAATGGTTAAGTTCATGGGAGCATCAGGCGACCTATTACTCTTAAGGGTTTTACAGGCAGCGTGGTACAACAAGACCATACCAAAGGATTGGGAGATTGCCATCATAACACCAATTTTCAAAAAGGGTGACAATCGACAGTGTGGAAACCATAGAGGCATATCCCTTCTCAGTGTCCCTGGTAAAATCTACTCTAGAATCCTAGAGCAGAGACTCCGACGCCTAGCTGAGCCACAATTGGATGAGGTCCAGTGCGGATTCCGAGCAAACCGAAGTACTCAAGACCTAATCTTCACACTCAGACAGCTGAGTGAAAAGGCCCTTGAGTATAAGAGTGAGATGCATCTTTGTTTCATAGATCTGGAAAAGGCGTTTGACAGGGTCCCCTGGAGCAAACTTTGGGACTGTTTGGCAAGGAAGAATATTCCAGCACCTCTGATTCATGCTATACAGAGCTTCTACAAGTCTTGCAGAAATTATGTGAGGACAGCAAACCATAAGTCGGAAGAGTTCAGGACCACCACACTGGTGTAAGACAAGGTGATATCCTATCACCTTACCTCTTCATACTCCTTATGGACGATGTCATCAAGGCATGTAAGGAGAGAACAAGAAAGTATTCAGTGGGGTACTGGAAGATGAGACAGGTCTATATTTCGGAGCTGGCATTTGCTGATGATGTTGCCCTGATTGCTAAATCAGAGGCACATCTCCAATCCAACCTGCAAGTCTGGAAGGAAGAGCTGGAGAAGAGAGGGATGGTCATAAGCAACTCTAAAACAAAATCCATGGTGATATCACGAGAAGAAAGAAGACATCAGATTAAGCTGGAAGAACCGGTCCTGGAGCAGGTCGACCACTTTAAATACCTCGGAGTTATTATAGACCAAAAGGGAGGCATCAAAGAAGAGTTGGCCACTCGAAAAGCAGCAGCTGGGAGACTTTTTTCAGGCCATAAATCGAGGATTCCTCAGCAAGAGAGAGGTTGGTAAGAAAACGAAGATGGCTGTATACCGCTCCACCTATGTCCCAGTCTTGACATATGGATGCGAGTCATGGGCAATGACTACAACCCATAAAAGCCAGATCCAAACCTCAGAAATGAGGTATCTGAGGAAGGTGGTTGAAGTAACAAGAAGAGACATGGTCCGCAACCAGATGATACGTCAAGGCCTAAAATGTTACCCCCTGCAGACCCAAGTAGAAAAGCCCCAACTAAGATGGTTTGGCCATGTCTGCAGAATGAGAGAAGATCGGCTACCACGACAAGCATGGGAAACAAAGAGCCAGGGATCCAGACCCCCAGGACGACCCAGAGTCCGCTGGGAGGACAACATCAGACAATCTTTGAAGGACCGAGGACTAGAATGGAACCAGGCCAGGAGGAAGACAGCCGATAGGATAGTCTGGCGCTCTCTTTTCCAAACCTCTACACCTCACGGTAGAAGGGGAATGACTAAGTAAGTAAGTAAGTATATATATATATATATATATATATATATATATATTGTATATATATATATATATATATATATATATATATATATATATATATATATATATTATATATATTTATATTATATATATATATATATATATATATATATATATATATATATATATATATATATATATATATATATATATATATATATATACACAGGGTGGTCATAAAGTCTTTCCCTGATTTAAAATTTTTAAGTTATCGGACCTTTCTTTTTTGCTGAGCCCACCATTTCATCAAACGTTTACCTCGACATATTGCAACTTTATGTTGAACCTCAATTACAAAAGTTTCAACCGTTTGTAATTTTTCAACAAGACGGCGTACCACCGCACTGTGGCTTAGCTGTTCGCCAGTACTTGAATACCATGTTTCCAAAACGCTGGATTGGAAGGGATGGGCCCATACCATGTCCTCCACGTTCGCCAGATATTACACCTCTAGACTTTTTTCTGTGGGGTTACACTAAGGACAAAGTGTACAGTTCACCAATTTCAGATATTGACACTTTGAAGGCAAAGATAACACAAGTGCTTGCGACGGTGACTGAGGAGATCTTATCAAACACATGGCGAGAAATTGAAAAGCGTCTAGATATTATCCGTGCAACAAACGGCGCAAATGTTGAAATATACAAATAGCATTAAAAAAACTGTTTTAGTTCTGGAATAATTTCCAAAAAATTAAGTGTCTCTGCACAGAATACTTTTTGTTTTTTAAATTTTTGAAATCAGGGAAAGACTTTATGACCACCCTGTATATTCATTCATAACCCTCCACTCCCAAAGGAGCATAAGCCTTCAACAAACACATGCCAAGTCCTCCTGTCACGTGCCATCATCTCAAGTTCTTTCCACGTTCTACTCATCATTTTCACCTCTGTTTCCAGCTCTCTTCTCCATGTGCTTCTTGGTCTACCTCTGCCTCTCTTGCCCTGGGGGTTCCAGAACAAGGACTGCCTTGTAATGCTATCAACAGGTTTCCTCAGTTTGTGTCCTATCCATCGCCATCGTCTTCTTCTCATCTCTTGTTCCACTGGCACTTGTCTAGTTCTTGTCCTCAGTTCCGCGTTGGTAACCTTGTCATAACATTTTAATCCCTTTATTCTACGCAAGCACCCATTTATGAAAGTCTGTAACTTTTTGGTTGTTGTCTTTTTGTTATCCGTGTCTCAGAGCCATACAATAGGACTGACTTCACATTTGAGTTGAAGATTCTTATTTTTGTGTTGGATCCGATTTTTCTTGATCTCCATATATTTCCCAATGCAATGAAAGCTCCTCTTGCTTTTTGTATTCTTATTTTGATATCACTGTCTGTCCCTCCAACTTTGTCTATATTGCTGCCAAGATATGTGTACGATTCTACATCTTGTATTGGTGTTTCTTCAAGCTCAACCCTGTTATCATTACCTGCATTTATTCTAATTATTTTTGTCTCTTCCTTGTGTATTTTCAGACCCAATTGCTGTGACCTCTCATCGAGTGTTTTCAATTTGTCCTGCATCTGATTACGGTTATGGGACAGAAGAGCAAAGTCATCGACAAAATCCAGATCATCCAACTGCTTAGTCAGAGTCCACTGGATTCCATTTCTGTTGTGTGTTGTCGATGTTCTCATAACCCAGTCTATTGCTAGTAAGATAAGAAATGGAGACAAGAGGCATCCCTGTCGCACTCCTGTTCTTATCCCAAACGGTTCTGTAAGCTGTCCTTCGTGAAGAACTCTGCATGTCATGTCTTCATATGTTTTCTTTATTAAATTAATGATCTTCAGAGGAACTCCATAATGCCTCATCAATTTCGAAAGTGATTCTCTGTCTACACTGTCAAACGCCTTTTCGTAGTCCACAAATCCGATGCATAGTGGTGAATTCCATTCCAGACTTTGTTCAACTGTTATTCTCAAAGTGGCTATCTGATCTGTACAGGATCTGTTTTGTCGAAAACCTGCTTGTTCATCTTTCAGTTTCTTGTCTATGGACTCTTTTAATCTCTCAAGGATAATCCTGTTTAATATTTTTCCTGGCACTGATAGTTACATTATTCCTCTATAATTTGTGCACTCTTGTAAATTGCCCTTCTTAGGTAACTTAACCAGATATCCTTCCTTCCATTCTGCTGGTATCTCTTCCTTTTCCCAGACTTTACCAAATAATTTATATAACTTCTCTGTAGCCGTGTTGATATCTGTTTTGATGGCCTCTGCTGGAATGCCATCAGGTCCAGACGCTTTTCCATCTCTTAGAAGCTTTATGGCTTTCTTTATTTCTTCCTTCGCTGGTCTTTCACCGTTAATTTGTAGCTATTCTTCTGCTGGCTGGATGTCGTGGGGTTTTGTGGAGCTGGTCTATTGAGAAGGTCCTCAAAATATTCTGTTCACCTCTTCATTTGCTCTTGTATATTGCTGAGAAGTTTTCCATTCTTGTCTTTTATGAAGAAACTTGTTTGCTTGTATTTCCCTGTTAGCATCTTTGTGCTGCTATACAGTTCTCTCATATTCCCTTTGGCTGCAGCATCTTCTGCCTCTCTTGCCAACTCCTCAATATACTTCCTCTTGTCTCTTTGGACACTTCTTTTACTTCTTTATTTGCTTCTGTGTACACTTCTTGAGCCTTGGCTTTGGAACTTCTGGTTTTGCTTGTGTTTAAATCTGCTTTCTTGTTTTTTCTGTCTTTTATCTTATTGATGGTTTCTGTTGTTATCCATGCTTTTTGTTGTCGTTCCCTTTTCCCCAGTATTTCTTCACATGTCTCATTCAATACAGTTTTGATTTGCTGCCAATAGTGAGGGTATGTTTAGTATTGTTTAAACATTTAAGCAAATAAAGAGGAGAAACCCGTTGCCTGTAAACAGTAAATAAATAAATATTACTCACATAAAGGTATGTTTTAGGGATTAATTTTCCAAGCTAAATCCCACGGCAAAATACAGAAATAATCTACACTCCTACGAATGAAACATGTGTCAACTAAGAATGGTGTATGATGAAGAACACAAAACCTATCACTGAAGCCAGTTCTTTCTAAACTGTTAGTCGCTTTAAAAAAATGAAACCGATTACTTTTGGATATTTAAGTATAAGAGTTCTTTCGGCTGGCTTTGTTATAACATGAAAACAACATGGACATTTCGCTACTTCGAAAAACCACAAACATTCGTGGATAAGCCGTTCCTAGCGGGATTTTCCTATAGGGATTGTGGAACTTCTTCATATCCTTGTACCGACCCATTCAATTCTGCACGTTAGTTACTGACTCCAGTTCTGTGTTTCTGAGAGGTCAAGTGGCAAACAACAAGATATCAGTTTAATAAGAGATACTTCCTAACCATAACGTCTAAAATAATAACAATAAGGAAACATGAAAGTCGTAGAACACATAAACTGCACAAATCAAACTGGGCCTTTTAAATAAAGACTCCCCGAGGAAGTCATAAATTATATATATATATATATATATATATATAGGCAGGACGGCCGGCCGGCCGACCGCGACCGAGCGGGACGGGACAGACAAGACGGGACAAGACAAGATAGATAGATAGATAGATAGATAGATAGATAGATAGATAGATAGATAGATAGATAGATAGATAGATAGATAGATAGATAGATAGATAGATAGATAGATAGATAGATAGATAGATAGATAGATAGATAGATAGATAGATAGATAGATAGATAGATAGATAGATAGATAGATAGATAGATAGATAGATAGACAGATAGATAGATAGATAGATAGATAGATAGATAGATAGATAGATAGATAGATAGATAGATAGATAGATAGATAGATAGATAGATAGATAGATAGATAGATAGATAGATAGATAGATAGATAGATAGATAGATAGATAGATAGATAGATAGATAGATAGATAGATAGATAGATAGATAGATAGATAGATAGATAGATAGAAGACACGACATGCAACCCAGAAATTGATCTCAAGGATCGGAGAATACAACGATGGAAATCACGGAGACAGAAGAGTTACACAGATACACATTTACAGCTGGGTAGACTGAAGCGTGAAGCTATGGGGTTTTGAATCCGGTAACTCTTCTGTGAGAGGCCAGCGCTCTAACCACTAAGCCAGTCGAACGTTTCCTCAAGACAGTAGCACATTCCATTGCTGACTCTTTCAACAGTTTTGCTGTACTTTATTTCAAACGTGTTTATAAGCATTTCCACTTTCTCCACAAGTGACTCCACTTTTTATGATCTGAAAGTAATGAAACAAAATTGCTCTGCTGCTTTGAAGCTCGGTAGTTCCTTTATTTGCCATGAAATCTCTTGAAAACAAATATTAAACTGAATAGCTCCAGCCCCAAGCCAGTAAACACAGCTGTATGTCATCAGCAGTGGCGTAACTAAATTAAGGGCGTCCGGGGCACAAATTAAGTGTGGCCCTCCTTACACAATGGACTCAACAACTATAATCAATACGCGTAAATCTGGATTAAAGACGTCACTATTTACATCATCATTATTATCACTACTCTTCAGCTACCCAGGGAGCATAGGTCGTTAACAAATTTCTACATGTCCTCTTGTCTGTGCCATCCACTCAATATGTTTGCATCTCTTCTGTATCCCCGTCATTTCTGTTTCCAGACACTGGAATATGCTTTGACTTTTAACACAGAAATACGGAAAATTAAAAGGATTATATACTGCTCAAAAAAAGTTAAAGGCCACTTTCAATTTTTAGGTCATTTCAACTAAGCTGTTTTTTTAAAAACCTGAACACTCAGTCAGGTTAAGTTTTGCTGCATTTTGTTGCATGCTTAAACAATGTTTGTTAATCTGACAATAAATTAAATCTGTGTTACGTGTGTGTACCTCCAAGGTCAATCAAATGCACGTGGTGGAAAGGGAAATAATGCATGTTTGAAAATGCTTCCTATGGCAAAGCCTGTTGATAACATTGCTGAAATTTGCTTTTCACGTGCAAGTCGTGACTATAGTGAACACATGTCACCCACTTTTCGGAAGGAACGGGCAATGGGTATGTTTGTAACATTTACCATTTTAGCCATGGCTCAGCGTGTCTTGCCGTCTTGTGGTAGACCTTGGAGTCCCGACCTGCGTTGTTCTGCGACACTGCCGGTTGCATTATAACGATCAGGCAGGGTTTGTAAGACAGAGTTGGCAACTCCTAATCTCCCAGCAACTTCTCGCCGCCCTACATCATCCTGCAGCCATGCCATCGCTCTCCATCTGTCAACATTGGTCAAGCGTCTTAGCTGAGCCATGGCTAAAATGGTAAATGTTACAAACATACCCATTGCCCGTTCCTTCCGAAAAGTGGGTGACATGTGTTCACTATAGTCACGACTTGCACGTGAAAAGCAAATTTCAGCAATGTTATCAACAGGCTTTGCCATAGGAAGCATTTTCAAACATGCATTATTTTCCCTTTCCACCAAGTGCATTTGATTGACCTTGGAGGTAGAAACACGTAACGCAGATTTGATTTATTGTCAGATTAACAAACATTGTTTAAGCATGCAACAAAATGCAGCAAAACTTTTTTGACTGAGTGTTCAGGTTTTTAAAAAAACAGCATAGTTGAAATGACCTAAAAATTGAAAGTGGCCTTTAACTTTTTTTGAGCAGTATATATATATATATATATATATATATATATATATATATATATATATATATATATATATATATATATTATATATATATATATATATATATATATATTATATATATATATATATATATTATATTCTAGCACTCACTAGGTGATCCAGAGTTTTTAAAAAAAGCCCTATGCGAAGTAAATATCAAAAGAAGGGTAGTGCTACAGTGCATACCATTATACTGTGACATACCAGGAAACGAGAGAGCAGATACGTTAGCAAAAGAAGGAACAACACGGGAATAAAAAGAACAAACAATCACCTTCCAGGAAAAGAAGACCCTTATCAAGGCCATTAGGAAAGTCGACCAACAAAGAGACAACTATCACTATCTTGATCGAGCAAAACAGGTGATCCTGTTCCGTATTAGAACAGGACATAACAGACTGAACAGTCATTTATACAGACTGAGATCGGTCCCATCACCCTTATGTACGTGTGGACAGGCAGCACAGACAGCCGAACATATCCTGCAAGACTGCCTCATGCTTAGTCAATTGCGGACTGAACATTGGCCCACATCCACACATAGCTGTTTGGGAGTCTTGACGAACTTTCAACCACAGCAACATACATCCAGAGAACCGGACTTCTTGAGTAGACATTACTAAAACGAGAAGAAGAAGAAGAAGACTAGGTGATGAGGACCCCCTGGACGTGCCCGGTCACCCCAGGTGGTAGTTACGCCACTGGTCATCAGTACTGCCACTGACATGACCTTGTTTTTTGCCACATGAACATCTGAAATAGTTTTATTTTCAAGTGCTTTGCTATCGTCATCATCATCTTCAGCTCTAAAACAAAATCCACGGTGATATCACGAGAAGAAAGAAGACATCAGATTAAGCTGGGAGAACAGGTCCTGGAGCAGGTCGACCACTTTAACATATCTCTGAGCTATTACAGACCGAAATGGAGGCATCAAAGAAGAGTTTGCCACTCGAAAAGCAGCAGCTGGGAGACTTTTTCAGGCCATAAATCGAGGATTCCTCAGCAAGAGAGAGGTTGGTAAGAAAATAAAGATGGCTGTATACCGCTCCACCTATGTCCCAGTCTTGACACATGGATGCGAGTCATGGGCAATGACTACAACCCACAAAAGCCAGATCCAAACCTCAGAAATGAGGTATTTGAGGAAGGTGGTTGAAGTAACAAGAAAAGACATGGTCCGCAACCAGACGATACGTCAAGGCCTAAAATACCACCCCCTGCAGACCCAAGTAGAACAGTCCCAACTAAGATGGTTTGGCCATGTCTGCAGAATGGGAGAAGATCGGCTACCACGACAAGCATGGGAAACAAAGAGCCAGGGATCCAGACCCCCAGGACGACCCAGAGTCCGCTGGGAGACAACATTAGACAATCTTTGAAGGGTCGAGAACTAGAATGGAACCAGGCCAGGAGAAAAACAACCGATATGATAGTCTGCCGCTCTCTCTTCCAAACTTCTACACCTCGCGGTAGAAGGGGAATGACTAAGTAAAAAGTAAATCATTCAGCTCCACGAGGAGCATAAGCGTTCAGTAAATTCACACCAAATCTTATTGTTCTGTGCCGTCTGCTCAAAGTTCTTCCACGTCATCTTTATCTCATTTATTTCTATCTCCAGTTATCTTCCCCATGTGTGTGTGTGTGTTTTTTTTTTTTTTTGTTTGTTCTCCCTCTCTTTACCATCAGGACTCTTTGTATGATGTAATCAGGTATAGTCAATATACGGCAAGTCTGTATAAAAAAAAATTAACAACAGCTTAATTCTATATCATCATTTACACTTTTAGCGCCCCACAAACGAAAGGCCCCCCCCCCCCTCAACAGTGTTGTGTCAGGATTTCCTGTTCTATGACATCTGCTCAAGATGTGTCCATGTTTTCTCTATCCCATAAGCTTCTATCCCCAGATACTGTGACATACGACGATTTTTAAACACATGAGTAAAAGAAATGAAAATGATATATAAAGGTGAGGATCCCTTCTGATCACTACTTTCCAAGGCCCACTCGCTACTTGGGGATCCGAGACTTGCCCGGATCTCCTGTGATGTAATTACGCCAATGGGTATTCGATTCAAGCTTTCTCTGGACATATAAATTGACAGCCACAGTGGCAAAGCTGCAACCATCTTTGCCCGCCTCACAACGCGTGTTTGGGGGTGACTCTCTATAAACTCACAATCCAGACCAAAGCTGTGGATTATAATGAATGCGTCACATGCACGCTTATATATGGCCGCGAGACATGGACGACCTATGCTAAAGGCTCCCCAAAAAAATGCTCAGTACTTTCCATCTACGGTGTCTACATTTCTGGTATTTCGTTGAAGGACAAAGTGAGAAATATCGAGATGATATCACGTGTTGGCATCAAAGCATGAATACACTGCTTAGACAGGGTATATAACGTTGTCTTGGATGTGCAAGAGAGACGTGAAGGCACTGAACATAAATCCGGTAAGCTGGAAGATGAAGCTGCCGATCGTGCCAATTGGCGATGCTCTTGACGGCGCATTCTCAGATTTGGCGAAAGAAGATCTTACAACAAGCAGAAGAGGGTAAAAGAACGGAACACTAGACAGCGATGGGCTATATTCACCTGAAGGACGCATTATTCCCATAGTCATTATGACTGGAGGAGGCTATTATATTCGGTTCACTATTTGGTTTGCAGACAATTTGGTTATAATTCTTTCCTTCTTACACAACTGCTTCCAAAATGTTTAGGGAACTTGCTGCAATTTATTCTACCCCCGTTTATTTCCAGGAGCCGCGGTAGCATAGTGGTTAGTGCACTGGCTTCCTAGCGCAGTGGTCTATGGTTCGATCCCCAGATGAGGCGGAAAATTTTTAGGCCACAAACGGCTCCGGGGTCGACCCAGCCCCAAATGGGTACCAGAGCTACTCTGGGAAGGTTAAGGCGGCCGGCGTGATGCCGACCACATCACCCCTCGTGTGCCGACGGTCAAGATAATATGGGCCTAACACCATATTCCCAATATGCCTCAATGGGCGTGTAACGGGTTCCTTTACCTTTTACTTTTTTACCGTTTATTTCCATAATTTTATATATTTGTTTAAACTGGGCATCATATGAAAATGATGAGAGAGACGTAGAAGGAACGTGGGAGATGGCATGAGAGAGGAGAGCTTGGCATGTGTTTGTTGAAGGTCTATGATACTTGGATAGCTAAAAGGTACTGATATATATATATATATATGATAATATATATATATATATATATATATATATATATATATATATATATATATATATATATATACACATACATATATATATATATATATATATATATATATATCGGAACTGAATTATTAGGTTAATCAGTTTTCGCTTTCACCATGGAATTAACAGCTGGTTTTACTGACACAATCTAATACAAACACAGAATAACATTTAAAAATTCACAAATAACAGAAGTTGGCGATCTAATAATCACTTCAAGAATAAAAAATATATGCAGTAAGAACGAGCAACAGGAAGCTGCAACAGGATCTGCGCAAAGTCCATACTTGATATCCACGTGATTAACTCCGCATGAATTTCATATCCTGCATTTAACACATTGGAACAACGATGTACGTAAATCTCTGAACATTTCTTTCCATAAATTTGATTGTTTACATAGTTGTTGTGTGTCCGTGTTTTCTTTTCAAACATCGCATCTGTCGAAATTTAAAAATTCTGTCTCCGTACACATCTCATAAATAACAATGATAGAAAATAAAATAAAAAACCAGGGCAATACCCTTTAGCACCGAGGGAACCTAGACCTTCAACAAACATATGCCAAGTCCTCCTATCGCGTGCCATCAGCTCAAGTTGTTTGTCTGTATGTCTTTCTGATCATTTTTCTTCTGTCTTTTCGGTTCTCTTCTTCTTGTGTGTGAGTGTGTGTTGTGGGTTTTTTGTGTGTCGGCCTGTTCTTCTCTTATCATGGGGGCACGATTCCAGAACAAGGCCTTCCTTGTAATGCTCCATGTTTCAGGGCCATACAATAGGACTGAACATTTGAGTTGAAGATTCTTATTTTTATGTTGGACTTCATTCTCTTCATCTCCATATGTTTCCCAATACAATGAAAGCTCCTCTTGCTTTTTGTATTCTTATTTTGATATCAGTGTCTGTTCCTCCAATTTTGTCTATGTTTTGCTGCCAAGATTTATGTATGATTCTACATCTTGTAGTGGTGGTTTCTTCAAGTTCAACCCTGTTATCATTTCCTGCATTTATTCTCATGTTTGTCTTTTCCCGGTCTATTTTCAGACAAATTGTTTGTGATCTCTCATCAAGTATTTTTCACTTTTGTCTTGAATCTGATTACAGTTATGGTACAGAAGAGCCAGACGTCGGCAACATGTAGATCAGGGGTGTCCAACCTACGGCCCGCGGGCCTGTGTACGCCAAGGGGCTCACTCGTGCCCACTAATCAATTTTTAAAACTTCCAGTCCAAACAGAAAAATACTAGTACTCAAATCAAGTTATGACAATTCCAAGCAGCGTTGAAATATTCGAGTTACTTTCTCTTTAAAATAAAATATGGCGTCTTTATGTGCGAGTAAGAAAACGAAAATTGATAGTGAATGTCATGTTTTCAAAGCTAGTTTACTCGTCCCTACATTTATTAGATTTTTATCAGATCTACCTTTCTTGGCTTCTTTATCTGCCTTGTCATTTCCTTCTATGCCACAATGTGAAGGTATCCAAGCAATTAAGACTGAACATCCTCTGGAATATAAGTAAGTAGTAGCCAGAAATATCTCCTCTGCTATATCAGGTCTACTACATTCTCGTAAGTTTATAAGTGCTTTAATTGTTGAAAGAGAGTCAGTTAAAACTGTTAATTTTTTGGGAGGGTTATTAGAGAATATTTCTAGTGCTTTTAGTATTTAATATTATATTAGATTATTTGCAAGCATCCAACTTACCTATAAATATAGAAGAGGTGTTACGAATAGACTGACCTAGGGAACTCCATAATATAGTCAAACAATATTTAACACGAACAAATGTTAAAAATGTTAATGGCTGGGAATGTGAAGGTCTGATGCTGTTTGTAGCGAAATCTGTGAAACAATCACTAAATTCAGTAAGATTTTACTCCTATGAAAATAAATAAACCCGCCCGTGTGTGTTTGCCTATCGTCGTCTTCTACGCCAGTAGAGCGCTGAATTTTATACAGTAGTAATGCTTAGACAATGATCCCGCCGTCAAATCTTACACGCTTTCCTAGTTTCGTCCTTGAGACTTACAATTAACATGTGCCAGAACTGCGACACCAAACTGCCGTTCTGAATTAACGTAAGATTTTAACTTTAACGCCACTAATAGTAGCAATTCGGACATTTTCCAGAAGTGTAGAACGAAACTGCAGTAAGAATTAACGCAAATATTAAAGCCGCCTTGCAAAACCCCTCTTCGCTCGACACGCAGTTCTCTGCCTATATTCACGCTGTTGGACACGCCAGAATATATAAACACACACACCAGTGTATTTCGGGCTAAAAAGTAACTATAAGGTAACATACGGCCAACGCGTTGTCGAATTGTGTGACGTACTACAAAAGCGCTGTTTCGTTCTGAATGAGAACGACAGTTAAAGAAAAAAATTACGATTTAACGTGGAAATTTTTTGAAAATATAGTACGAGAGGGGAAGAAAAGGAGCATAGTTGGTAGTGTCTCGATTTTGTTGTTTACATATTTGAAATTGGCACCCAAGCGGGGCATAGAAGGTTAGATAGAAGAAAAACTTATATAATATTCTTATATGCTAAAATAAAAGACAGTGACGAATACAATGACATTAATTGGGTAATAGAAGAGTAAAGTGTTAATGTATCTTACCGTAGATAGGAAAATATGTTATTTGAAGAATTGAAGAAGAAAAAACGATAATAGTAAATATAATAAATAAACGTATAAAAATATAAGCAATGTGTGACAGACAGCAACGGGATCAATAATTATTTATCAGAATTTGAACCACTCAATAAATAAAGGAGATATTGACAGAAAACAGATGGACTAACAGACTACATCTTTCTCAGCTTGACAGATATTGGGAAAAGGTAGGGTAGTCCAAGATTTGAAAATTGAGTTCAGTTTTGAAAAAAAGGACGCTAGAAGCCTAACAGTCCCTGATTGGCTGGAGTCTAATATACTAACGGAGGAATAAAACTAGTTTGAAGGTAGTGGTAGTCGCCACTGAGACAATTTGTATTACACTAAAGTTGTGTGAAGACAAGATATTAGTACGATCTTGTTTTGCTGATCTGCACCAGCAAGCGATCTGGATTTGACCATATTTATGGCAAATCAAACTTATTAGAGTTAATATTTCTCTGATGCGGTAAGAAAGAAAACCTTTATATCATTATTATTATTATTATTATGTATGTATTATTGAATATGTATGAAAATTATGTGGGTAGAAGTTTATCTAGAGGGAAGTCAACATCAAACTTTGTGTTGTCTCACAGAGTTGTTAGGAAATATATTAACATGTTGTAGAAAAGCCAGACAGGCTTTCTGACACTTTGGGAGAAAGTAAAATTAAATATTAATGGGGAAATTGTTGTACAGTATTATGACATAAGACCAGGAAAACTACTGGCCGTCGTCTTCAGCAAGTCACTGTGATTGTACATGACTTGATATTATTAACTTAAAATGTTTCCTTTGTCAAGGAAAGTGTCAAACTATAGTTTGAAGTTTATTTGACCATGAATGGGGTAACAAACCAATTAAGAACGCTAACTAATTGTTTAGTTACCTTGCTGAGTCTGAATTTGATTAAAAATGTTTATTAGTTAGGGAAAGAGAGAGTATATCAGAGGTTGAGTAGGACGCAGTTTTATCGTTCCAGGGTTTCATCTAAGACTCAAAGTGAGCCCAGGTAAACCTATACCTGTATATATTTCTGCATCTAAAGACTTAAGGCAGTATCGACTGTGTGCCTCCTTGTTATATTTCAAGAGCAGAATCCTGACTTGGCAGTGGAAGCTGGTGATGTGAACATAATTCATCCTGTATACCAGAGGATACTAAGTTAAGAAATCGTCTCCGGGCACTTGATATATCAAACTCAACTACTCTCATTTCCCAAATTTGTTTTAGATCATTCAGATTATAATGAAGACAGACGTTCTTTCAATCCATTCATAGGAGCAAGAGTAAATTGACACTGTTCCAGATTGACATATTTAATTAAAGTTGTGAATAATAATATACTCAGTTATAAATTGAATCAAATTTATGTAAATACTTTGAATTATCATTTTGAGTTTCAATATTCCAGTATACACAAAATTGTGATTCTGGAACAATAAATTGTAAAAAAGATTTCACATTTTAAACTTAACTCTGGGTGTTGTTAATTGCTTTTCATAGAGTTCTTAGGTGTATTTGTTGTCATTTTATTACAGCACATTTTACATTACCCTAGACACTAGCCAGATAACAGACATACACCATTACTATACGTAGGATAAAATACGTCGCAGGTTGAGGTCGTAGGGTGGTAGCAGCAAGGTTCCCTGAGACCACAAACCCTATTATCTACTAGACTCAGGAGCCTTCACAGCTTGACCTCACATCTGCAGAAAATTCACATTTTACCAGTTAACATCAAATCCACCACATAGATTGGGTCGCTCGCTCCGGGATTTTAAAAGTAGAGAATAAAATAATTGGAGAGTTGGTTTGAGGTATCATTGCCCATTGTCTTGTGTTTAGTTAGAGTTTAGAGGTTGGTTAATATTTTAAATTAGTTTGATAACATTAGATTATTATATTATTATCAATAAGATGGCAGACTTAGCCAAATTCAGATCTGCTGCTGTGCAGGCTGCAAAGGAAATGGGGATGGAGGGTCAAGGTCTGATTACCTATGTAACAGAAGAGTGTGATAAGTTTATTGCTCGAGAAGATAAGAGGCTAGCTGAAGAAAGAAAATTAGAGGCTGATAGATTATCTGAGGAGAAGAGAATTTTGTTAGAAGATGCCAGGGAGACTAAGCAATTAGAGGCTGAGAGGGAGGCTGTGAAAGGGAGAAAGAAGACTTGAGGCTGAAAGGGAACACAAGAGATTGGCTGCAGAACGGGAGGCTGGAGATAAAAGACTCCAAAGGAACATGAGCTACGACTAAGGGAGTTAGAGTTGCAAGGCCATGCTCCTGAAAATGGAAATAGCCCTTCCACCTCCGACTCTGCTGCAAGCCAGGGGGCCTCGTCCTCAGCCATGGGGTTTAATTTAGACCAATTTGTGGAGAAAGATGATAATATTGAATCATTTTTAAGCCGCTTTGAAAGACTAGCTACCATATATGGGTTAGAGAAAGAAAGATGGATTCTGAAGGTATCCCAGGGGCTTAGGGGAACCTCTTATGAGGTATTCGCCAAGCTGAGCAAAGATGACCAAGACGACTATGACATTCTTAAGCAAGCTCTTCTAGTTAGGTATGAGAAGAATAGCGAAATTTATAGGAAAAAATTTAGAAATGCCAAACTGCTGACTGGGGAGACTTATCACCAGTTCTCTGCACGCCTGGAGAAATGGACTGCTCTAGGGAAAACCCAAGATTTAAGGGAAATGATTATGACTGAGCAGTTAAGAGAGTCCATGGCTCCAGACCTGAGAAAATTTCTCACGGAACAGGGTGCTGAGAGACTGGGGGAGATCTTAAATGTGGCTGAAAGATATCAGGCAGCTCAGTCTGAGATGGCAGGCATAAAGAAGAAGCCTATAGACCATAATAAAGCCCCACAAACCCAAAACCAACCTAAATTTGAACATAGGGACAAGTTTAATAAAGGTAAAGCCTATTATGATAAGCCAAGTTTTGACCAACGCGATAGAAACCCGCAATTCAGTGAAAGAAAAACTTTCCCTCAGGGAAATAAATGGTGTAAATGGTGCAAGAGGAACACTCATGACACCAAAGTGTGTACTAAGAAACCTTCTACCTTCGCTGCTATGAAAACGGGGACTCAGGGATTAAAGGTGAAACCTACTGGACAGCAGGAACCTTATCACCCCCCAGTGTGTGAAGATGTTGTATGTAACGGGGTCACCATTAGGTGCCTTTATGATACAGGTTTAGATTATGACTCAGTCGTGAGCTCTCACCTGGTGCGTCTAGATCAATACACCACAGAAACAGTGGCGATCCAAGGAGCAACCAAGGACGTAGCAACCATGACACTTCCCATTGCTAGAATAAGTGTAAAAACTCGCTATGTGGAAGGAGTGATTAGAGCAGCAGTGATAAATGAACCAATCTACCCTCTAATATTGGGGTGTAGATATGTCTTCTTGGGGAATCCCAAGAGACCTGTGATCATGGCAACAGTGCAGACCAGGTCACAGTCAAGGAAGGAGGAGGATGAACCTATAAATACTCATCCAGAGGAGATGAGGAAGGCACAGGCGGAGGATAGGTCACTCAAGCCGTGCTTTAAAAAATTGCCTAAATGCCATACACCTCCAAACAAAGGAGACTACTATATGAAGAATAAATTGATCTATAGGAAGGCTGGAACTGGATCCAATGGTCATGGACAGCTGTTACTTCCCACTTCGTATAGGGAGAAAGTGATGGATTAGGACATGCGATTCCCTTCAGTGGTCATATGGGGATCAGCGCAACAGGACAGCGTATAGCTTGTCATTACTTCTGGCCAGGAATAACCGAAAAAAAAACGATATGTAAAATCCTAACCAGAGTGTCAAAGGGTAGCTCCGAAGCACTGGACTGCTCCTGCAACTCTAGGGGAGATGCCCATAGTGGGAACCCCTTTTGAGAGGGTTGCAGTGGATATTGTGGGACCTCTCACACGTACCAAGAGGAGGAACAGTTACATTCTCACTCTGGTGGACACTTGTTCTATGTGGGGAGAGGCGGTAGCCCTGTCATCGATCGATTCGAAGCATGTGGCAGAGGCATTACTCACCATATTCACGAGGTTAGGTTTCCCGCACCAAATCTTGACTGATAACGGCTCACAGTTCAAGGGGAGACTAACGGAAGAAGTTTTCAGGATCTTCCAGGTCAAGCACTTTCATTGTAGTCCGTATCACCCCCAAGGGAACGGCCAGGTAGGGAGGTTCCATGGGACTCTCATTTCTATCCTGCGAAAGCTGGCCCATGAAAAAAACCTGATACGTGGGATCAATATTTGCCCGCTGCGTTGTTCGCGTATCGGGAAGTTCCACATAATTCGACCGGAAAGGCACCGGCAACCCTGTTATTTGGGAGGCCAATAAAAGGTCCATTGGAAGCCTTGTTAAAGACGTAGACAGATGAGAAGGCAGAAGAGACTGTTACCTCATCGTATAAGTATGTGAACGAGCTGACCACTCGTTTCAAAAACTGGCTGGAAACTTGCTAATGATAATCTCAGACAAGCCAGGAAAAAACATGCTGCTTATTTTAACAAGAAAGCGAAGGATAGAGAATTAGCTGTGGGAGAGAAGGTGCTTCTTCTACTACCCGGCAGCAGTAACAAGTTGCAAATTGGATGGCAAGGTCCATATACGGTTCTAGAGAAGGTGTCTAGAACTAATTATAAAATCGACAAAAAGGGGAAAGAGAAAATGTATCATGTGAACCTCTTAAAGAAGTACCTGGACAGAGAAATCCAGGATGAGACACATCTAATGACCTTGTCGATAGCAACGGGGATGAAACATGAACCCCTCGACTCTCACGAGTACCCACTAAAACCATGTGAAACACAGGCACAGGTGAAAATCAGTAAGCATCTGACTAAAGCTCAGAGAGAGCAGGTTCAAAAGGTTCTGATTGAACATACAGACGTTTTAACGGATAAGCCGGGGCACATAAATCTGTTAGAATATGATATGAAGCTAACAGACCCAACACCCATCTGTATGAGAGCCTATACCATTCCTTTCGCTAAGGAAAAAGCTTTGAAAGAGGAGATCGATTATTTGTTGAAGGAAGGAATCATTTCTCACAGCGAATCTCCGTATAGCTCTAGTGTGGTTTTGCTGAGGAAACCCTCCGGAGAACATCGTCTGTGTATAGATTACAGAAAACTGAATGCTGTCACATAAGGTCAGGTGGATCCATTACCTGATACAAATCAGCTGTTTGCCAGGTTGAACAAGGCAAAATATTTTTCTAAGGTGGATCTTAGCAAAGGCTATTATCAAATTCCAGTAAAGCCTGAGGTTCGACCTTATTTAGCCTTTAGCACCTCGGAAGGCCATTATGAGTTCAACATGTTGCCGTTTGGGTTGAAAAAATGCCCCGAGTGTGTTTTCCAGGATGATGCGAAAATTGTTGGATCCACTGAATAATCCATGTATAACGAATTTCATGGATGACATTCTTATTGCTACTGAAACATTCGAAGAACACATTAACTCTCTGAATATGCTATTCGATAGGCTCAGAGAAGCAAATTTGACTGCTAGACCAACAAAATGTTGTGTGGGTTGTAAAGAGCTGGAATTCTTGGGACACACAGTATATCAGGGAAGCATGACCCCTGACCCCAAGAACCTGGAGAAATTGCAAAGAGCACTGAGGCCACAAACAAAAAAAGATGTGAGATCTTTCGTATCTTTGTGTGGGTTTTATCAGAAATACATAAAGAACTTTAACTCTATATGTGCTCCGCTGACAGATTTAACTCGTAAGGGTCAACATGATAAAATTATTTGGTCAGCGCAGTGTGAATTGGCATACCAAGAGTTAAAAGAGAAATTCACCAGCAAGCCGATATTGAAATTGCCTGATTTGAGTCAGGAATTTGTGGTGACAACGGATGCTAGCAACGTCGGATTAGGGGCCACATTATTACAAAGGCCCACTTCACTTGATGGGGAATTAAACCCAGTTGCTTATGCTAGCCGCAAGTTGAATAAGGCGGAGCTAAACTATTCAACAAGTGAAAAAGAATGTTTAGCTCTAATCTGGGCTATAAAAAAGTTCCAGATCTATCTCTATGGTAGAACATTTGTGGTCCAAACTGACCATCAGCCCCTCGTGTTCTTGTCACAGGCCAAGCATGAAAATGCTCATCTATTAAGGTGGTCATTACTTATCCAACCTTATTCATTTACAATCGAATACATACTGGGGTCGCAAAATGTGGGAGCCGACTTCTTGAGTAGGCATCCTTATGATGACTATCAGAAAAACGCTTATGACATAGGATTTCATTTGCGCTAAGTTGTCTGACAGATTATAACCTGCAATGAATGCATGTTTTAGGAAGGGAGGTGTGTAGCGAAATCTGTGAAACAATCGCTAAATTCAGTAAGATTTTACTCCTATGAAAATAAATAAACCCGCCCGTGTGTGTTTGCCTGTCGTCGTCTTCTACGCCAGTAGAGCGCTGAATTTTATACAGTAGTAATGCTTAGACAATTATCCCGCCGTCAAATCTTACACGCTTTCCTAGTTTCGTCCTTGAGACTTACAATTAACATGTGCCAGAACTGCGACACCAAACTGCCGTTCTGAATTAACGTAAGATTTTAACTTTAACGCCACTAATAGTAGCAATTCGGACATTTTCCAGAAGTGTAGAACGAAACTGCAGTAAGAATTAACGCAAATATTAAAGCCGCCTTGCAAAACCCCTCTTCGCTCGACACGCAGTTCTCTGCCTATATTCACGCTGTTGGACACGCCAGAATATATAAACACACACACCAGTGTATTTCGGGCTAAAAAGTAACTATAAGGTAACATATGGCCAACGCGTTGTCGAATTGTGTGACGTACTACAAAAGCGCTGTTTCGTTCTGAATGAGAACGACAGTTAAAGAAAAAAAAATTACGATTTAACGTGGAAATTTTTTGAAAATATAGTATGAGAGGGGAAGAAAAGGAGCATAGTTGGTAGTGTCTCGATTTTGTTGTTTACATATTTGAAATTGGCACCCAAGCGGGGCATAGAAGGTTAGATAGAAGAAAAACTTATATAATTTTCTTATATGCTAAAATAAAAGACAGTGACGAATACAATGACATTAATTGGGTAATAGAAGAGTAAAGTGTTAATGTATCTTACCGTAGATAGGAAAATATGTTATTTGAAGAACTGAAGAAGAAAAACGATAATAGTAAATATAATAAATAAACGTATAAAAATATAAGCACTGTGTGACAGACAGCAACGGGATCAATAATTATTTATCAGAATTTGAACCACTCAATAAATAAAGGAGATATTGACAGAAAACAGATGGACTAACAGACTACATCTTTCTCAGCTTGACAGATATTGGGAAAGGGTAGGGTAGTCCAAGATTTGAAAATTGAGTTCAGTTTTGAAAAAAAAGGACGCTAGAAGCCTAACAGTCCCTGATTGGCTGGAGTCTAATATACTAACGGAGGAATAAAACTAGTTTGAAGGTAGTGGTAGTCGCCACTTGAAACAATTTGTATTACACTAAAGTTGTGTGAAGACAAGATATTAGTACGATCTTGTTTTGCTGATCTGCACCAGCAAGCGATCTGGATTTGACCATATTTATCGCAAATCAAACTTATTAGTGTTAATATTTCTCTGATGCGGTAAGAAAGAAAACATTTATATCATCATTATTATTATTATTATGTATGTATTATTGAATATGTATGAACATTATGTGGGTAGAAGTTTATCTAGAGGGAAGTCAACATCAAACTTTGTGTTGTCTCACAGAGTTGTTAGGAAATATATTAACATGTTGTAGAAAAGCCAGACAGGCTTTCTGACACTTTAGGAGAAAGTAAAATTAAATATTAATGGGGAAATTGTTGTACAGTATTACGACATAAGACCAGGAAAACTACTGGCCGTCGTCTTCAGCAAGTCACTGTGATTGTACATGACTTGATATTATTAACTTAAAATGTTTCCTTTGTCAAGGAAAGTGTCAAACTATAGTTTGAAGTTTATTTGACCATGAATGGGGTAACAAACCAATTAAGAATGCTAACTAATGGTTTAGTTACCTTGCTGAGTCTGAATTTGATTAAAAATGTTTATTAGTTAGGGAAAGAGAGAGTATATCAGAGGTTGAGTAGGACGCATTTATATCGTTCCAGGGTTTCATCTATGACTCAAAGTGAGCCCAGGTAAACCTATACCTGTATATATTTCTGCATCTAAAGACTTGAGGCAGTATCGACTGTGTGCCTCCTTGTTATATTTCAAGAGCAGAATCCTGACTTGGCAGTGGAAGCTGGTGATGTGAACATAATTCATCCTGTATACCAGAGGATACTAAGTTAAGAAATCGTCTCCGGGCACTTGATATATCAAACTCAACTACTCTCATTTCCCAAATGTGTTTTAGATCATTCAGATTATAATGAAGACAGACGTTCTTTCAATCATTACCCATTCATAGGAGCAAGAGTAAATTGACACTGTTCCAGATTGACATATTTAATTAAAGTTGCTAATAATAATATACTCAGTTTTAAATTGAATCAAATTTATGTAAATACTTTGAATTATCATTTTGAGTTTCAATATTCCAGTATACATAAAATTGTGATACTGGAACAATAAATTGTAAAAAAGATTTCACATTTAAAACTTAACTCTGGGTGTTGTTAATTACTTTTCATAGAGTTCTTAGGTGTATTTGTTGTCATTTTATTACAGCACATTTGACATTACCCTAGACACTAGCCAGATAACAGACATACACCATTACTATACGTAGGATAAAATACGTCGCAGGTTGAGGTCGTAGGGTGGTAGCAGCAAGGTTCCCTGAGACCACAAACCCTATTATCTATTAGACTCAGGAGCCTTCACAGCGTGACCTCACATCTGCAGAAAATTCACATTTTACCAGTTAACATCAAATCCACCACACTGTTCTTACAATGCATTCTGATGCTGTTCTTACAATGCATATGACTTTTAACAGATGAAAGTCAATTAAATATCTGTTAAAGTCAGTTATATAACTAGAACCACCAGGCCTTTACACCCCTCCACTTTAATATTATTCTTGTTCAGAGTTTCTTCTTGACTTTGTTTGTTTTTTGTGTTTATTTTTTTTTTGGTTTATTTATTTTTTTTTTCATATTATTTAACGTATAAGCACAATTGTGATTGTCCCTATTTACAATGATTTGACAAATGTGATGCCACTTTCTCATATCTGCAGTTGTTCATATTATTTGGAATTGAAAACAATATATATCCTAATTATAACCCATCAGAGGTTGAACGGGATATTTTTTTTTTCATTAATTTTAAAAAAAAAAAGCACAGTTGATGTGTTCTATGTTTAGTTTGTCAAGAAACAATAGCAGTAGTCTATATACAATATCAATTGATACATATGAGAATCCAGCTGTCTTCTATTAAGCAAAAATGTAAAACAATGCTTAACTTCGCACTAATTTTTTTTTTTTTTTTTTTTGGTTGTTGAAAATATTTTTTTTTTTCATTTAAAAAAATATATTATTTATGTTAACATGTAATGGTCTTGTTGCTTTTATTTTTAAATAAACTAATAAATAAATATTTTAAAATGTCTAAGTTTTCATTTATAATACAGTAAATATCGATATATATAAAACCCATATAAACAAAAGCTCTTTGGGGGTCCTCAATAATTTGTAAGAGTGTAAAGGGATCCTGAGACAAAAAGAGTTTGAGAAACCCTGGTCTAAAGCAGTGGTTCCCAACCTTTTTACATCTAAGAATCACTTTTCCAACTACATATAAGTTGTGGACCCCCAGCTTATATGTAATATAGCAATGCCCTAAATACTTAACTGACTCTATTCAATAGATGAATAGGCCTAAATTCCATAACACAAATTGTTAATTATTTGCCAGATGACAAGGAAATTGTAAGGTAATAGTAATGAAAAATAGATTGTACATACAATTTATTGGTTACATACATACTGGTTACATACATATTGGTAAAGGGTAAAGGTAAATGATCCCATTAAATGCCCATTGAGGCATATTGGGAATATGGTGTTAGGCCTATGTTTTCTTGACCATCAACACACTGGGGTGATATGGTCAGAATCATGCTGGCCACCTTAACCTTCCCAGAGTTCCTCTGGTACCCAATTCATAAGGCTGGGTCGACCCCAGAGCCGATTGTGGTCCACAAAATCCCACCTCAACTGGGGATTGAACATGGACCACCATGCTAGGAAGCCAATGCACTAAACACTGTGCTACCATGTCTCATACATATTGGTTAAATACTATATATTCATACAATTCAATAGTTAAAATTAAAAAATAATCAATGAAAGCCTTGTGCTTGCATTTCGCTCACTAGATTTTCAATATTAGGCTTCAAAGAAGTTAAAGCTAGTTCTGCTTGCAAACAGTTTCTGTGTTTTGCTTAGTAGGGAGGATCAAAGCAAAATCAAAGCACTTAATACCAAATCAATAACACATGCCGCGGACCACCTGATAATTCACCACGGACCCTAAGTGGTCCGCGGACCACAGATTGGGAATCACTGGTCTAAAGCACCAAGAAAATAATGAATTAATACTTTATTGCGCAATTGTCTTTAAAAAATATTGTTTCCTTCTATATTTCAGTGTAATTAGTAAAAGTGCTTTCATAACATATGAATGATTCTCAAGGTTTACATTTAAAATTAAATACAATTTTTTTTTCTTTGCATTGAAAAAGAATTGTCATGATCAAGTTATTGTTTTAACATAAAGAATATTTATCCTGTGCAGTTCCCTGGGACTCTGGTTAACAAAGAATTGTCATGATCAAGTTATTGTGTTAACATAAAGAATATTTATCCTGTGTAGTTCCCTGGGACTCTGATTAACAACTAATTGTCATGATCAAGTTATTGTGTTAACATTAAGAATATTTACCCTGGTCAGTTCCCTGGGTCTCTGAAGAGACATAGAAAGATTAAGGCTACTGCACCACCAAATTTTTGTCAAGTCTTTTCTAACGAGTCTCAAGTCTTTAAGTACAAGTCTCAAGCCTTTTACTACAAATCTCAAGTCTTTTAGTACAAGTCTCAAGTCTTTTAATACAAGTCTCAAGTCTTTTACTACAAGTCTCAAGTCTTTTAGTACAAGTCTCAAGTTTTTTAGTACAAGTCTCAAGTCTTTTACTACAAGTCTCAAGACTTTTAGTACAAGTCTCAATTTTTTTAGTACAAGTCTCAAGTCATATTGCAAGTCCCTAACACTGGTTTCAAGTCGTCGCAAATTGAGTCCAGAGTTGACCCTCATATTAGATCTTACACTGTTTATAGCCACAATCGCACTTTGTCAAATAATCAGATCGGTCACTACAAACAATAATGAAAAATATTATTATATATTTTAGTACTTTTACTATTTTACCTACTGACATTTTATGAGATTGATGCGTGATGCCATATGATGATGGATGGCATCCGCATGTCTGGTTTTGTGTAGTGTGTAGATGTGTTCAGTCAAAACAATGTTCATGCAACAATAACAGGGCAATCCACATAGGACGTCAGTAAACTCACGACGTATAAAGTCAATGAGTCTTGAAACAGCCGTTGACGTTTTTCTTCATTATTTATTGTGGACGCCACAGTGACAAAATGGTTACGCAAATGTGTAGGCACATCAAACAGTCATTATCACAGCAACATTCAATACAGCAATAAACGGCAGACAGCATTACAATGATGAGTCAGATGCATGTTATATTTCATAGTGCTGTAAATGTAGTCAGGTGGAAAACTCCATCCTTTTCTATAACAGCCAGGAGATAACCAGATGTATGAGATCAGTTCACTCTCCTTAGTTTGACTTCAGCAAGACAGACACGTCTGCCGAAGTATAAATAATGTCCTCAAGAATATCCTCTAGATAATAAAGGTTTTCTAAACCTAGTTCATTTAACAAAGTAGCAAGTAATGGTCCTTGGAACCTGCATCAACCGATGCAGTACAATGCAGCGACATGTGAGCTGGGAAAGAACATCTCGTGACGACGACTTTCGGAGACAGGCTATGAATCGAGGATATACCTCAACAGAAAAATAAATATGTCTCAAAAAATATTCACATCGGGGAGGTGTCACCAACACACATCACGTTAGCATGTAAACACAATATACGTATGCAAGTTACTATAATCATCATTAAACAAGCTAATAACTCTAATAATTGTCTGTAAAACATGGACCAGTACAAATCAGATAGGAAAAAATTAAAATAGTACATTCTTTGACATGTAATGACATAAGTACATAGTAAAGTTAAACTACATGACGATCCAGGACATATGCTCTGGTATTCCGAGGGTAAGTACACAATCTAGAACTCGTAAGGTAAGTCCTCAGCTCAACAATGACATTCTGAGAAAGTACAAGCAATATAATGCTAATTAATAACTAATATGCTTCATAAGGTACAATACATTATAAATAATTGTGGCTGTTTAGTAAACTAACGGCCCTTATATTAACTACTCAGTCCTCCTCTATCATTTTAAAAAACGAACAGAAGAAGATGACAACAAAGCACGATAGTGTGTACATATAAAGTAAGTACAGATGTGCTAATCTATTGTAGAAATATAGGTGTGTTATGACTCTGTAATATATGGAAATATAGGACAGATGTATTAGTTGGAGTCATGTGGGCATCTAGACAAAATGTCAGCCATCACATTATCCGCACCACGGATAGCTCGTACCGTGAAGTGAAAAGGTTGAAGAGCTATAGCATATCGAGTGGATCTCGAACTCTTCAAATTCTTAGTCTGAATAGCTGTAAGAGCTTTCTGATCAGTCTCTAGAATGAAATGTGCGCCCAGGAGGAATCTTTGTAGCTTTAGAATTGACCAAACCATCGCTAACAACTCACGGTCTAAAACCCAGTAGTTCCTCTCTGCCGCATTTAGTTTTCTAGAAATGTACATAACAGGATGCAGAGTATTTGCATATTCTTGCATCAGTGCTGCTCCAATCCCAGTGGATGAAGCATCACTCCGAAGAACAAAAGTCCTATCAAGAGTAGGTAAACTTTAGAGATGGGCGGAGGATGCAGAAAATATATTCCCTTGATTTGGTCTAGTGAAGATTGGGGGCATTCTTCAGTGGCAACGGACCAGATTAGGCCGATCCTTTCTTCCAACAATGTTGAGAGAGGTGCCCATGATCGAAGATAAAATTTGGAATAAATTCTCCCATAAACCTTGAATTAAAACCCTAAGAGAACTCCTGAACTTGTTTCTTCGGTTTGTTAAGGAACAGCGGATTGTTTTCAGTATTTTGGAAGTATTGTGGTCTTCTGTCTTCAAGAGCCATGACCAACACGATGACCCAGGAAAGAGATTTCACCAAAACCAACAAAAGCTTTAGAAGGTTTTGCTGTCAAATTATTCTCACGTAGTATGTGGGGCGGTAAGTCACCAATAACCCCTAAACAAGTGATCGCGCTTCCAAGCGCAATCACTGAAGAGACAGATGTCATCTAAGTATGCGAGGACATCCGAACGATGTGACAGAATTCGACGCATCATGCGAACGAAAGTGGCAGGGGCGTTCATGAGACCAAAAGGCATAACATTCCATTGAAATAGACCCCCAAGGTTAGAAAACCAGCGTGAAGAGGTTTTGTCATCCACTCCTAAAGAGCCGATTGCCAATAACCTTTAGAACAAGTCAAGTTTAGAGGAAGAATCTAGAATTAGAAAGTTAATCAGTAAGATTCTTCTAACAAAGGCATCGGTTCAGCGTCGAACTTTGTGACCTGATTCAATTTGCGATAATCAACGCAAATTCGTATGTTCTTATCCTTCTTCCGGACAATAACCATGGAAGAAGAATATGGTGAAGTCGATGGTTCAATTATATTTAATTGAATCATTACATCCAATTCCTTTTCCACTTGCGACTGAAAGTGTATAGGAATAGGATACGGCCTAACCCTAATTGGATTATTGTCGGTAAGAATTATGTCATGTTCTATGACATCTGTGTGTCCAGGAATGTCAGTGAGAACATCCTGAAATGTTTGTAACATCGACGAGACTTGTCGATGTTCGTCACCAGAAAGATTAGGAGAAACAGAAACGTTTTTCCAAGATTCCGTGGAATGTAATGGAACCACTGGAAGGGGAAGGTTGACATCAGAGAAGGTAGCTTCCTCATCCTGTATGACAGACAGGGATGAATAATGACCGTGAGGTGCAGGAGCATCATCCGTTGCCTGGAAAATAGGCAGCAAATAGTCCGGACGTTCGTGAAATTCCGAAAGCATGTTTATGTGGAAAGTTTTATGCTTTCCATCAATATCGACCACATAGTCAACATCGGAAACCCGAGAGAGCTATGGCATACGCGAACCTTTCGATGCAATAAGAAGTCTATTTTCCCTACTGGGGAGTAGGACGAATGCTTTGTCACCTGGACAAAGTTGTCGTAGACATCTATTCTTGTTAGCAAACTGCCTTGCCTTCTCTTTAGCAATTTCTGATGAAGCAGTTGCTAGCTTACATGCCTCAGAGCAATGACATACTCATATGAGGATTGAGTTTCATCGCTAATATCATCGGCAGTGATGAGATCGTGTAATAAAGACATAGGGCCGCGCGGACGCGCGCCAAAGACAAGTTCGAAGGGAGAAAATCCTGTGTGTTCATTAGGGACTTCTCTATAGGCAAAGAGAGCCGCGGGTAAAACCCTGTCCCAATCTTGAGGATGATCTTCCCAGTTATTCTAACTCAAGACTAAAACCGATCTCTCTCCCGCATTTAGTTTTTCTAGAAATGTACCCATTAGACAGCAGGAAGGTAGAGTACTACTGAGAGATTCGTTCACTATGCTAAGGTAGAATTACCATGTGACATCAGTTGTCCAGATATGAGTTGAGTGCCATGGGTCCTGACAATATTATTCTCTGGGGAACCCCAACGAAAAAATATTCCAACCAAAGAGCATCCTGCGATTATCTGTAGTAGATATGGGGCATTCTTAAGAGGAATAGCCTCTGGCCAACGTGTGCACAACGCTAGGTCGACACATGATAAGGGATAAATTTGAATGTTCCTCTGGTCCGAACTTGACCTTAAAAGGGCCAATTAATTTCTATGGCCATTTTTTCTGAAACGGCCCGAAATAGGAATGTCAGCAGCCCTGGGATAGGCCCGCAGTATGTGTGGTCTTCTAGATTTGACATCATGACAACCCTTGCATGATCGGCAGTAAATACGAATGTCCTTATTGACAAAAGGCCAAAAGAAAGCCGCAAGGACTCTCGACTTCGTACGGGCAAAACCCATATGTCCAGCACATTGCGAGTCATGAGCATGTTGTAATATTTGGACTCTCATTCTCTTGGGAACAAGAATTTGCGAATGTGCCTACGTAGTCGAATCTTGTACCATACGTACAAGTACGCCGTTTCTCATTGCAATCCAAGATTTTCTATTTGTATCCTGATTCGGATCACCTTTCTTCGCAAGAACGAAGAATTTTTTTAAAGAAGGATCTTCTTCTTGCAATTTTATGAAGAGTCACGGAGTAATTACTAAGTGGACTATCTTGGCTATCATCTTNATCATCACTATTCAGTGAAGTTTCGGGTGTTTGTAGAGCTTGTGCTCTTGTAACTACTGCATTTGTAGCTTGCATGTTATTATCTTCCCAAGCAGCAATCTGCTGTGGGGTACACTCCCAAACTCCGTGAATACGACCAATAATAAGGTCCGCAATAGGATTAGGTAAGAGACAAGCATGCACATCTCCAGTAAAGAAAGGAGTGGCAATGCGAATTACAGCAGTAGGATATTTTTCTAGAGTGCCGGCCGCCAAATGTGACACATTTAATAACCCTTCCTGTAGCACAAGATGGATCTACAAGCGATTGTCTAACACCAATAGTGGTGCATCCGGAATCGAAAAGTAGTGAGACCGGAGTATCATTAACAAGACCCTTATGTAGGATTAAAGAACCCCTCCCGTCATGCGCAACAGCAGCAGGAAGAGCGGGAAGTGGGTGACCACAACTCAAAGTAGTTATGGTACCCGGTTCGAATAAAGTACTGCATTTGGGGGCATTTGTTTGCTCTCTCAAAGTCAAAAGCAGAACCAGTGACAGCGTCAAAGTTTTTACTATCAACAACATGATTACAGGCTCCCTCAGTTTCCTGTTGTACAGCATTAGCCTGCTGATATCTCTTTTTTTGTGTTGAGATCTACCCCGACTATTATTACCTCTGAAGTTATCAGAGTTATTATTATCTCTGCAGTTATTATTGTCTCTATTGTAATTGTTATACTGGTTCGAATTCCAGTTTCCACGATTACTATCATGTTCACATTGATGCGAACATCTATTTGTTTGGTTCTGAGGTCTTCGGCAGGAATAACCTCTATTACCATATCCTCTTTTGAAATGCTTATAATTATTAGGGTGATAGTAACGACCACTATCAGGTTGTCTCCAATTCTTCGAAGAGGATCACCATGAAAATGGGTTCCATGATTTTGACAGAAATTACCGCTGCCCTTTCTATCAAAATTTTGTTGGGATCTACGAGCAAAGTTTTGACCATACGGAGCTGCCGAAGCAACTGGTAAACCTTCTTTCACCTTAGAGTTACCCATGGTTATGTGTGGGTGCGCAGTTACGTATTGGCAACAGAAATCTTCCATTTCTTTTATTGTTTTAGGTTTACGTTCATGAAGGAAAGCAAGGAAAGACTCATTGACAGACGACATGACTTTGTCTCTAAGTATTAAGTCCATAAGTCCTTCATAAGTTTTTTCCGTCTTAGATAGTTCAACCCATCGTGAGAAAGTAATGCGTATTCTTGCAATAAACTCGGAGAATTCAACTCCATTTTCAGGTAACATGTTTTTAAATTGTAGACGATAGCCGTCTTCGTTAAGCTGATATTTCTTTAACAAAGCGGCCCTGACAACCTCATAATTGCTCTTGTCAGGTTCATCCACCATATTTAATATACTTAGAGCTTTACCTGTCAGTATCCCTGATAACTGATAAACATATTTTGCTTTGTCTATGTTATGAGCTGTACATGCTTGTTCAAATCTGTCCAGATAGAACATTATGTCATCACTGGAAGGACTAAATGTTGGTAACTTAATCTTAAAAGTATCATTATTAGCCTTCCCAGAAGATGAACCCTTGTTTGAATCATTACCATTACTCATGCTCGTCAATTTCAATTTCTCCAACTCTAAAGCTAAGAGTTTTTCTTCATGTTCCATTTTTGCTTTCCTCTCATCAGACTCTCTTTGTAACTTCCTTTCTTCAGCTTGAGCCTGCATTTGAAGTCTTTCATTTTCAGCTTCTTTTTCAAGTCTTTTATTTTCAGCTTCTTTTTCAAGTCTTTTATTCTCAGCTTCTTTTTCAAGTCTTTTATTCTCAGCCTCTAGATGTAGCTTTCTTTCCTCAGCTTCTGATTCCCTTTTTTGTTTTTCCATTTCCATTTGGAATCTCTTTTCATCCACCTGCATCTGCAGTTTCTTTTGTTCAGCTTCCATATGCAGTTTCTTTTGTTCAGCTTCCAATGCTTTATCATATCGAGCAGTTGCAAATTCTTCTAACTTATCACCAGTCTTCCCAAGCAATTTACCCTGCTCAATAAAGTGCTCAAATGTAGACATGTTGTCTAACATATGAGTCCAAAACCTGAAATAATTAACTAATTTATTTCAAACCTAAGTGTAACAAGTCTTAATTAAGCACTTGTATATTCACATCACATTATATTATCCCAGTCTCTGTGGGAAACAAGTCTCCAATCAAAGAACTTGTATATGAAATATCAGCACTCAATTCTTGATCATAAGTGCACTTCTCATTCAATAGTGCACGACACTATTCATCATTCATTTATCATCAGTATAGTAGTAACAGTGCATTAGCATAGCCCATTAACTAATTACTATAACTGTAAACAATGACTATGTAAACACATGCAGAATGTAAACATTGAAAATGTAAACAATACAAACAATGTAAACAATAACAAAGATCAGCAACAATACAAAAACTTTCGCAGAAATCAACTAAAAAATAAAGCAGAAATTAATGAAATATCACAAAAAATGTGACGATATCTGCGATAGAATTAAACAAAATACATGACACCACAGTGTATAAACAAAAATGTTGTATGAAACTAAATTATAGACAAGAGTAGGCTAACAAATACAAACAAATCAAAACAAAACTAAAGAATGCGAAATAATAACGAAAACAATATTAAAACATGTCATCACAGCTAACATAAATAGCAACAGAAGTCGCTTAGCAAATTCCAGTATCGGAAATTTGCAAACCCTACAGAAAACGCTCACAATAGACGACCTCTATGACGTGGCATAATCTAACGGAGACACCACCCAACCGAGAACCCGCTGAAATATAAACATATAAATATACAAATAACATATAGACATATAATATATAGAATGAGATGATACACAGAAGACTCAGCAGAAGTATAAGGGCACAGTTTACATACAAACAGGCCACTTAACTTAAAGGCTTCCAATCGTAGAACAGCAGAAAAACGGATGTCAATCAACGTCCTAAAGAGCGAAGCTCCAACGATGATGGCACATCTGAACTGCTTCCACTGCTAACACGATGGTACAAGAGCTTCTGAAATACTGTGTGTTGAGTTGTTTCGGCACTTGGCCTTCTAATCCAAAAGTAAGTTGATGGAAATCGGTACTTGGCCTTCTTCAGAAAACAACCCGTTTCAACCGGCACTTGACCTTCTCAAAAAAACGACAGCACTGGAACCTTGACAGCAGCAACTTGCTTGACTTGCGTAAAAGATAACAGCAGTCCGAGTTATCCGGCAACATGTAACAACGCCGGGTACTGTCAAATTCTTGTTTCCGTCAAAAAGTTGAAATTTTGACTTTTACCGGGCAACGCCGAGTACTTTGAAAATTTTGAAGATGTTGACTGTATTGAAGAATGTTAATTTCTTGAAGGATGCTGATGAATTCTTGTTGAAAATGAAGTGGGTAAGGGACCCCGTGTTTATGCTAGTACCAGAATCAAACCAGCTTATGGCCACCAAATGATGCGTGATGCCATATGATGATGGATGGCATCCGCATGTCTGGTTTTGTGTAGTGTGTAGATGTGTTCAGTCAAAACAATGTTCATGCAACAATAACAGGGCAATCCACATAGGACGTCAGTAAACTCACGACGTATAAAGTCAATGAGTCTTGAAACAGCCGTTGACGTTTTTCTTCATTATTTATTGTGGACGCCACAGTGACAAAATGGTTACGCAAATGTGTAGGCACATCAAACAGTCATTATCACAGCAACATTCAATACAGCAATAAACGGCAGACAGCATTACAATGATGAGTCAGATGCATGTTATATTTCATAGTGCTGTAAATGTAGTCAGGTGGAAAACTCCATCCTTTTCTATAACAGCCAGGAGATAACCAGATGTATGAGATCAGTTCACTCTCCTTAGTTTGACTTCAGCAAGACAGACACGTCTGCCGAAGTATAAATAATGTCCTCAAGAATATCCTCTAGATAATAAAGGTTTTTCAAACCTAGTTCATTTAACAAAGTAGCAAGTAATGGTCCTTGGAACCTGCATCAACCGATGCAGTACAATGCAGCGACATGTGAGCTGGGAAAGAACATCTCGTGACGACGACTTTCGGAGACAGGCTATGAATCGAAATCGCTCACGACCCAAAATCGATAGAGTTAATGAAAGAGTCAATTTACCTTGCTTTCATGAAATACACAGAAATATCACGCCTCCCGACATGTGGGAAACACTAGAGGTATTATCTCGAATAAACGAAATATCCATTAAGAGGACTACACATCCCTGACAGAACAAAAATAGCGGAGATCCCCTCTTCAACGAGGCATCTCTTTCGCCATTCCAAATCGCTCACGTCCACTAGTGGTGGGCGGAAACCGATCGACCAACAACAAGACAAGTCATGCGCAGTCCAGCGCAAAAATGACCACAGCTCAAAAGTTAACTGCATTCGATACTAACGCGAGAAGACAAATGCTTACCGAGAAAAGTGACTATAGATTTCAAGCAGTTGTTGCCCTTGCGTTATAAAACAGATATTGAAATAAAACGATGTTGCGAGAATTTATCACGCAACAGAGATCAAAGTTATTTTTCAGTATTAAATTTTAGAAATATTATCTTCTCAAGCATACTGTCTTCCCCCTCCCAAGTCTACAATGGAATGGATGGAATAATACATCAGCAGTTAATCTTAAGCTTAAGCAAATTTATAGGCTAAGGACACACGTTCTAGTTTTTTACTTACTTACTTACTTACTTAGTCGTTCCCCTTCTACCGTGAGGTGTAGAGGTTTGGAAGAGAGAGTGCCAGACCATTCTATCAGCTGTCTTCTTCCTGGCCTGGTTCCATTCTAGTCCTCGGTCCTTCAAAGATTGTCTAATGTTGTCCTCCCAGCGGACTCTGGGTCGTCCTGGAGGTCTGGATCCCTGGCTCTTTGTTTCCCATGCTTGTCGTGGTAGCCGATCTTCTCCCATTCTGCAGACATGGCCAAACCATCTTAGTTGGGACTGTTCTATTCACTGTATCTCGAGATATTTGTCTAGCAAGTGTCCAGTTATGTCTGATAATATGAAGTAAAATGTGCTTGCCCAATGGAATTCTTGTAAATGTTTGGGTGATATCGCATATTATTCTTATGAATAAGAAGTGCATTATGAATGAGGACAGTGAGTTGTTTCACCAAAATTGGCAAGTCTTGAGTAGAGTCAAGTCGCTAATGCCTAAATCTCAAGTCGTCTCGAGTTGAGTCGCTGTGGTGACTTAAGTCCAACTCAAGTCCGAGTTGACATACAATGCAGCTAATATGGGGTTGACAACATCACCAAGTAAAACAAATAGCCACAGAAACCACCACTGTGAACGCATGTGAATGCCTAGTGCTAGCTTCCTGCAAGGGGATCAGCTACAGTGGTGACCAGCTACAGTGGTGACCAGCTACAGTGGTGACCAGCTACAGTGGTGACCAGCTACAGTGGTGACCAGCTACAGTGGTGGCTGCAATGATCTGTAAAGAGCATAAAGGAAAATGAAGATGATAAAGAATATTTACTAAAAATTAGTTCTGACTGATTGAGTGACTGATTGAGTCTGACTGATTGAGTCTGACTGATTGAGTTTAACTGTTCTAATTTTTTATTTTTTGTTTAAGCAAGAATACCTTTGTGCAGAATACATGTTGGACAATCACACACAAAATATAAATTTATTATCTGCTACACATTTTCAAATTTACACTGTCTTCACATTTTGAATAACCTTTAATTAATATAAGTGCTTTAGTTTCAACAAAGGTGTTTTTTGTACCTTTCTTTTTTAAAAGCAGGATTCCAAAGCTAAATTAACAATGCACATATATGCCTAAAATAAGGTATTAAATTGAATGGTATAAAATAATATGTACTGTACATACTCATTTCTATCACTTTGTGGTCTAGCTGCATCAGATGGGTCTTCCATATGTAAGAGTTCATTAATTTTTCTTTTCTTTTTTTCCCTCGCAACAACCATCAATACAAACAAAAAATATCTCCAATAACAGCTATTTAATGCAAATACTGTAACTGTTTTGTATTGCTTCCAATTATTTACAATTTAATTATATTAACTGTTCAATTTAAATTATTTTTTATATTGTCTTAATATGAATATCTTTACACTATTATGAAAAAAAGATTTAATAAAAACACTGGATTCACAAAGACTTTATTTACTTACTAATTGTTCAGTGTTACACATTCCAGCTGTTGAAAAGTGTTTCTTTGATGTGGTTATTTTGTTTGTCTTTTTTTTCCCCAAGTGATAGTATATCTAAATTTGTTGATTCGCTTCCTTCTGTTAAAACAAAAAAATGACAGGAAGTTTCCAATGAATGTCCGCTAGTGCCTCTTCTTCACCAGTGAACCATACAGGTCATCATACCTTTGTTGTTTCATTCCCTCTCTCCCAGTTGTCCTTGTTCATTTATCATTAATTTGTGTAGAACGTTAGTTACTAAATCATAAATAACAAACTGATATGATGGCCCGAATATTTTGATTCAATTTAAAGAAATAGACGGATTTAGAAAAGTGGGCGAAATTCTATTTTTCCGACGTGGAGGGTAAAGGGAAAATCACGAGGCGTCGCAACTTCCATGGTAACGGAAGATTAATTAGAAGTTAAAATTGGCGAGATGATTTGAAATAAAATCGTTCAACACACTTTATTACATTTTATATAACGCACAACAGTGCTCTTTACCGCAAACGCGATCGTTTTCCAAATACATGACCTTAATAATTAGGCCTACAACAAATTTTATCATCTACGTTGAGGTAGGCCTAATTTTTATTTTTTCCTAAAGGGGGCAGGGAGAGTTGGCAAACGACATCACTGCGGAAGACGTAAACTAAGACCTGCGATCGTACAAAAGAATACGGCTGTTTAAAACTATGTATAGGCCTACATATGCCTACATCAGCGAACGCTCAAACTTGAAAAGTACGTGACATTAGTGTTAACAAAATTAATGGATGAAATGAACAAAAGTGGGCCCTGCGTTCGATACCGCCTTTAAAAAATTATGAGATGCGGTAGTAGGGGTTAAGTTTATGAATCCTAAATCTAACCTTAATCCTAACACTAACGACGTTGGCGATTTAGCCTATAGGATGGCATCGAAGTACACGTCCCACTAATATTAATTTCAACCAAATTTATTTGAAAGGACAGTCACGACCTCCTACCTTAATCAGACCAGGTCAGAAAAATATCACTTGGTGTTATACACACTGCCCTGTTAAATTATATGAAGTGGTGAAGTCGGTGTTGAGTTAATTCCATAAAGAAATCTATATACGGCGTATGTAGGCCTACAAACACCTGTAACAAATCAAGGTTGACAACTAACGCGGAATCAGAATTTCACAGCAGGTAGCGCTGCTTTAATGTCAAGGTTGACTTTATTGGTCTGATATGGCATTGCACTGTTGTTTCGTTATACAGCATATGTTGCAGTTTTGTGCTGTTGTTGTTTTTTTTTTTTTCTTTTAATTATGAAGAAAAAAATAGGCCGTTCAACCGCTGATGGTTATAATTAGGATATATAGTGTCTCTAATTCCAGATAATATTTTCAATTGCCAATTCCTTATCATAATGAGTGTCATCTTCTCGTGGTCTTTTATTGGCATACACTGATACAGTATACATTATGTAGTTTCAGTATATGTTTTACAGTAGTTTACCTTGTTAGGTATTCCTCGTGCATTTTAATGTAAAACATTTAATTTATCTAAAACTATTTAAAAACAACAACAACAAACTAATTGTCCGTCAGTGGGCGCCACCATTGCCTCTGGTTTCTTCAGCTAAGGCACTTGTTCACTTTTCAGGTCTGTTTATGTGTTATTATTGTTATGTTTATGTGTTATTGTTGTTATGTTTATGTGTTATTGTTATGTGAATGGTCTCATTCCCTCCCTCTTTAGGACGTCCAGACTCTTCACATTGTGTTTTCACAATGTCTTCCATAATTCTTCATCAGAGACAGTGACAGAGACATTCCAAAGAACAGTATAGAAAAATAGAAACCTTTGCAGAACTGGAGAGAGAGAGAGAGAGAGAGAGAGAGAGAGAGAGAGAGAGAGAGAGAGAGAGAGAGAGAGAGAGAGAGAGAGAACTATTTATATTGGCATATGCACCGTGTACTTCAAAATGTCTTCTTAGGCGAACAGAGGTGGCAAATGATGTCCAGTTTATGTTTGGAGAAGCATCCCTAAGGCATATGGACGCTACACATTTCCTTGGCAGGAATATAAACAAAAGTTGAAGGAGCAGATTATGAAATACAGATAAGGGTAAAGAAAGAGCAGCTTTAATTATATTGGGAAATTACAATACCGGACTCGTATAAAAGCGTCCGATTGACAGAGTGGTTAGAGCGCTGGTCTCGCGCGGCAAAGGTACCAGGTTCAATTCACGGTATCATCACGCTCCAGTCTACCCAGCTGTAAATGGGTACCTGACTTTGCTATTGAGTTAGGGAAGGAAAAGACAGCGAGGAAGGGAACTGGTCACCTCACCTCTCGATGCTGGACCTAGTATAGTGAAGTCTCTAACACTTCAATCCCCTACGACAATATCTGCTATGGGACTATCTTTAACTTTTTTTTTACTCGTATAAAGAAATTGAAGAAGGTCAAGTGTGGTGAAGTGGGATGTTATAAATATTTATAGGGGACTTAGTGTACTGACTGAGATCAGCTGTGAAGGTATCTATATCTAATAAGAGTAGTGTATTATAGATAACCTTACTTGCTGCCACATATGTATACCTCAGTCAGAATTATTCTGGAATAGTGTGATGACTACGTTATATGTCTAGGGTATGTGTATGATGAAGTGTAAGTCATAACAACAACAGACAGCTAAACAATTTAATTTATTCCACCACACTTGACAACACAGTGACACTCACATACATAAAACACTCTACAAGGATATCTTAAAGGAGTCACTGATAACTTTTCAAATAACAATATGTATTCAGTGCTGTCATGAATGTATATGTGTCCTGATTCAAATACAAAGGGAACCAGGAATCACAATCAATTTTAATTACAAGTTATATGTACAGAATTTATCAATAGGAATAGTGTAGTGACATATATTATTAATAGTATCCTATGTGTGTCAGTTGTGTAGTAGTAATATGAGGTAATACTGGTTTTGTTTTGTTCAAGCTCTGTTGGTATTTGTCATCATGACTTCAATAGTTTGTTTCTATTGGAACTAGTATTGGAGATGTTCTCAGTTCCTGGTATTAAAACAATTAAATTCCCCTCTTAATTTTATTTTACAATGTCATTTTAAGATGGGGGTACATAATGTTGAGCTCCATGGCCACACTCTCTTATCTTTCGGGATGACTGCAGTAAAAGACTCCTCTGCTCGATTACTTTAATGAGTTCTGGAGCCACCCCACTGGTTGCTATATGGACCAAGGAGTATGCTGTCCGCCTCTGGCTTCAGCAAAGCTCTGACCAGGTGCTGCTCAATAACTTTAAGACCACGGTCCCTGAAACAAGAAGGTTGTACCTCCTACTTCAGAACTATTTATACTTTATTTCTACACTGAGCACAATACATCACAAACATTGAGTTCAGAGCGTTAGGCCAACTGTCAGCTTCATCTGAAATACTTTATACCAGTATTTCCCTCCCTAATGGTTACTACGCCTCTGCAATTCCAGCATTATTTCTTTCCAGTCAATAATCTAGGTGTCAGTGTACTGTTTGGCCATTCCATGCAGTTTTACTTTCCTCCGACACCCTCTGTTCAGGCTGGAGCAATATAGGCTTTACATCATGTTCGCTACTGAACTACACACATATACAGGCATAAATTATCAATTTACATTCAATTTTCATTAAAAGATATTGAATATTTCAAGCTTACCACAATTCATAGAAATAATAAACAGTTTCGTTGACTGGCAATGAATATAGCACAACTCCGATCTGCCGATGTCCCAGGCTTTATTTTATAAAAAATATACACTGGTGCTCAACGCACTGCTCCTTAGTAGGTTTATTACAAGATGTGGCAAGGAACAGACGCTCTGAATTGAGTATATTCGCAGCTCTACCCAATCAAACCATGTCTACACATCTTTTCAAAAAAGTACTCCTTTTTCACGTTTCCCCTGACAACACAAGATAGTATTTATAGCCCGACCAATCGTGTTTAGTCTTACATTTGTTGCGCTCCAATCAAATAGGAGTTAACATGGTAGGCTATTTCCGTAACGTAATGTTTTTTCAAACTCGTTATAAAAAAATTTTATGAGCAGAAATGATTTCATGCTGTCAGGCACCCCCACTATTTTATTTTGGTTATAATTTGGTAATTCCTAGACTATTTGCGTAACGTTTTACATATTCTTTGTCAGCAAGCCCTAAGGAACCCAAATATACGAATTTAATGGAGCCAATATGCATTTTCTTCTAGGATAGTCGTGCACTGTCATGTTTTCAAACGTAAACCGGTATAATGTCATAATTCCCAATAAGCGTTTTTTATGTTTTTAAAACCTAACTCTCGGATGGGTAGTGGTTTTATCACTGTCCGTCTGAAAAAAAGTTAGTGCATGTGGCCTTACACGCGTGATAGTAGTAATTGTATATCGCGTTACGCTTGTTTAGTATTGCATGCTTCCTGCCTTCATTCGCCCCTCTCTCTCTCCTGCCTTATCTGTCTTTTAGTTACGCCGTGTATGGAATGAATGAAATATTAAATCTAGGTCATTGATCAGCTTGCGTATCTCAAGGTTTTTCCAAGAAATACAGTACACGTTTCATTGAAAAAAGCGGGTAATAATACAGTAGGCTTTTACTATCAACGTGAAAGCGTTACAATTTGCAGACGAAGTAGAAAACAAGGGGAATTTCGAGTACAGTCTTTGTGACAGCACTGTTCTTTACCATTCTTCTTTCCTTTTATTAAATTTATTTGTTAGGCTTTACATTTACCTTTTAATTTATATATGTGGATTAGAATATTCCACGACATCAAGGGCGCGCAAAATGAAGATTATTCAATTCAGATGTCAAGGCTGTCCATATGCAACAAGAACGGTAAGCATTGTGTTACAGAGGTTCATAATTTGATTTTTGCACAGCAGGATTAAAATGGTATGACAGGTTTTCCTGATGTGGAATTGATTGCAAGAACCAGACAAATATGGTTTACCGATGCAACAATAGGTCTGGAAAACCCAGCAAATAGCATCGAGATTATGTCATTTTTCTGGAACCTCCGGGGAAGCATAAATAGATGGTGGCAAAAACAAAATGTAAAGAACAGGACTGAGACGGACATGACAGAGAAGACAAAGACTTGAGTAGATGGCCAACGAATGCTTGGAGAAATCCAACTGAAGATCTATGCTGTACCAGGAAAAGTGAATAAGAAGAAGCAAACGTACAGGAGAAGCGTAGGCGAAGCAGCTGATGTATTTAGAATAAAACTGAATTGGAAATTAAAGACAACTTGAACTACTTTTTTCGATACGCCCCAGCTAGTTTTTTGTTGTCTCACCATCAGTCTGACGTTTACATTTGTACGTTACGGTCATAGTTTTTGTTCACTAGGCTCAGATCGATCATCCAACCATTTCACCTTTCACTTCTTATGGAGTATGGAACCACAACTACAGCTGGTTCCGTTGCACGAACTCTGCACCAAGCATTCATTTACTCTTGTGGTGATAATGTCTGTAGCAAAGCACTTTACACGAGGTCACCAGCGCCATGTATAACCTCACGCTAGTCGCCTGTTACGACACGCCTGATAAAGCAGTAGTGTTATTTTGTCTTTGTATCCTCAGAGACAACCGGAAACTGCACAGAGCGACTCAAATCATCAATGCCCTGCACATTGCATTAATATAATTCAAGGCTCCTATCAAGAGGCCACTTATAGAATAGTCAATACAGGAAACCCTCAGAACCATTGACAGCAGACAGTGGGATCGGACAAGGAGAGCCTGAAGGAGACGGTAGAAGAGGAAACCAAAGTGGTCAGGATCTTGTCGGCAGAACTGGAAAAAAAATAAGATCCAAAATATAAATTGGTGGCTAATAACTTTTAGAGTCCTGTGCTCCATGTGAAACGTAAGGAATTACGAATTAGTGCGAGAAGATAACATCAAGAGATGGACAGGAAAGAGTCTATCAGAGTGTACCATCAAGACGAGAGACAGAAGACGTTAAAGATCCGTTGCAGTCGACCTTCGATGTGAAGATGGCAGCTGATGATGATGATATGAGTAATACAGAATGTACCTTCGGCAAAAGAAAATTGCGTCACATTTTTTTCAATCTCTGTAACATGACGTCACTTATTTCATTGCGTCATTATTTTCTTTATCGCCCCCGCTCCAAGTGGAGCGTGAAGATTCTATATCAGCTGGTCCCATTGCCATTTAAATTCACCTTTTGTCTATACGGGGAGAACTTCAACTTTCAACCTGACGAATGTTATTTAATATCATACTTATTTACTGCTGAATTTATGTCTGAACAGCTAATGTAGATTATGGGAGTCGATGGCGAGACGAAAATAGAACAGAACCATCACTCCCTCTGGCAGTCCGTGCGCTAAAGGGGCGGCTCGACAGTGGTTGTGTTTCGGGTTGGCATCGCTCATCACGTAAAATAAATAGGAACATTGTTATGATTAAAATTCATAACGATTGTGTCGATATCATTAGGTAGCTCGACAGGGCTCCTTGTTTGTTTTTTGTATACGGAGTCATTTATTAAAACAGGAAGTGACGTCATGCCTCTATGGGGTATCTGGCAGACTGAAATTAAGAGCAGATGTGAGGAAATCGTCTGCAAGGAGAGATGCGGCTTGTGTTCTGAAGTGAGCGGACGCATGTGTCCTGCAGTATTTTGTGTTTTTCCTGAATTATTCGATCACCAGGACACCAAGATACTTGGTTGAGGAGTCCCTGGCTTTTTCTAGTAAGGAAATGTGTGATTATTCATAATGATGTCCAAGGGACCATATTAAATAAAATCTGGAACGAGTGAAAATGACCAGCGTTTCATAGAGAACGGACTGGACGAAACTGTAATACTGCATTTGCCTTTGGGCCTACATAAGTATAATTGGAGCTGTTCTGTAGAAATATATTAAACCGTATATGTGTATAACAGTGAGAAATGTGTTGGTCTTCTCAATACAGTTATACTGATTATGTGTTGTTGGACAACCTCTAACTTACTTTGGCCACGGAGACTTTCTCCGAAACAATAGACAGAACGACATGTAACAAACATTAACCACCATTGCAAGATCACGTGACATGCTTTCGAACAGGCTTCATGCAGTTGTGGTCCCACGAGCTTTAAATAAAGGAAACCAAGGGTGCCGCGCTTGTGTAATGGTTACCACACTGCGCTGGCGATCGGGTGATCCAGGTTCAAGCCCGGGCGAGCACATTTGAAAGAGTGTTAATCCCTGAACTAGTTTATTTCCCGCATTCCACCAGTGTGGTTTTTCCTATTTACGTGCCATCGATTAAACAAGAACATTTTCTCAAGTGTTTAATATCACAGATTTAATGGCGTCGAAGTCGGTAAAAACTGTCCCGACTCCAACTCCGAATGTTACGAGATTTAAGCCAAGAAGTGAAGAGCAGAACAGCTCAGGCAAAAATAGCATTCTATAAAAAAAAAGAAGAGTATATTATGCAACGGTTCTTTGTCAATGGAGGCAAGACAGAGTTCTTCAGTGTTATGTAGAACCAATCTGGCGTATGGGAGTGAGTCATGGACAGTTAGTAAACAAGTAGGGAAAGCACTAGAAGCCATATAGATGTAGTTTTACAGAAGAATATTAAAAATACCACGGACAGCCAATAAGAGTAATAAGGGCCTGAAATAGGCCAATGCGCAAAGAGAAGAGGAAGACAGAGCGAGCCAATACTGGACAGTTTGACATGGTGGGCGTGGCAGGAGATCAACAACAAAATTGATAAATTGTACTGGAGACAGTAAGTTGTGGAGAGACTTAATCTCCTACGCCATTATGCATGGTACTTGAAGAAGAAAAAGCCAAGACAGATCCACGTTTGATCCATGCAAAAAAGTGGGTGGGGTGGCGCTGAAAAAAAAATTGAAATAACATTTCAAAGTAGTTGGTTATTATTAACTTAGTACATTTTGAACGACGGAAGTAGAAAGTACCTTGTGAAGTTTTTGAAATACTGAGTTAAAAACAAAAGTCTTCTGTATAAACTAGAAAGTGTCAGAGTTCAGCGAATTCCTTTCTGTCTGTCACGAAGTGGATTTAACTTTTAGAGTTTGTCTGAGTGTATAGACAAGGCACTAGTATGAGAAAGTCTGAGAAGATAGGTTTAGATGAGAAATGATAGTGAATGTGGACAGATAAGACTATTGGCTTCGAGGGTGAGAACGGATATTGACTCTCCCTCGCCACTTCTGACGTATTTGATAGCTATAGACTCCCCACCTTTGACTACCATAAAGGAGATAAGGCTTTCACTAGAAGTCCACAGACACAACTATACAGACACATATTTACGTACAGTATAGTTATAGAGAGAGACTGATCCAGATTACAGTTTATAGTTTATTTACGCAATAAAATAAATTACATATCAAAATAAATAACGTGCGTGGTCGCACACCTGAAAAACAACCAAAAACAATTAAAATGACATACAAATTATAAACTCATAATGTCACCCTCCCCTTCAACCTGCAGGGAAGAAAGTTAAGGGTTAAACAAGAGAATTTACTCGGTGGGGTCTCTAACTTTAGAGCCACCATTCCTAACTATCTTATTATAATTTATTAAAATCTAACACCACTGTCCGACTGCAGACGTATCTACCTGCCTACACAAAATCTTGAGGAACTTTCTAAAGTCCTACACTGCAAATCACAACATTTGATCCACTAACGGACTTCTTCAGTGCAACCTCAGAGGCTGTCCTCTGCTCTGACTATCTAACTTCCTAAATTCTGTCTCTCCTCTGTTTCTGTTCGGACTATCTGCCTCTATAACTTCTGTCTCTCCTCTCTAAAACTTCGGAAGGAATTTTGACCCTATCTCCCTCCACGAATATTGCTGTTTGATGACTTGGGCTTTTAGACTTAGGTACTTGACTCGGAATGTAGCTGCTTCACTGCTGACGAACTTAATTCAAATGCCCTGTTACCCCTCTTCGGGTTTAGGCCAACGACATTATTATGGTCGTGTTTACACAACAGCACCAGGCAACGCGCCTTTTTCGGTGTGTTAATACGAGCTTAGAGCTCCGGATTTTTAAGAAATCCGTTCCCGCTGAAGAAATGTGCTTCACTGCATGAGAACGTCTCTTTCTATCCTTCACCTCTGGCGATGTCTCGGGCCTTATCCTCCCGAGAAACAAATCACCGTGATAAGTTGTAGGGCGCAGGTTACAACTTGCCCTATGTGCCGTGAAAATGCTGTGAAGCAAAAATAATAACAACAGATATACAACACATTAAATTATACTCATCTCTAACACATATAACCACCTAAATAAATACCTCTCCCGTCTCCCCCTACACAAATCTAAGCACACGCGATAACCAAATATTTACGCCCCAAAAGTCAGACTACCCTACACTTCCCTTCTCCTTGCTCTCCGCCGCTTCAACACTGTCTGTTAGGTAAACCCCCGACACAGGCTGACCTAAATCTCTTACGTGCCGGCTGGCCCTTCAGCCGTCACTACATTTCATTCGTTGAAGCGAAACCTTCGTGGTAAAATTCCTAGGCCTACTTTATATTACAGACTGACCCTGGTGAGTCATCGATTAACACAAAACAAAATTGACCTCTCTAGGAATAATTAAATCCCATCTCCGTAAAATTAATTACACACCTCACTCCCCTCCTGACTACACAACAATTTAATGCCCAATTAATTAAAATTACACAATTACGCTCGAATATATATATATATATATATATATATATATTTATATATATATATATATATATATATATATATATTATATATATATTATATATATATATATATTATATATATATATATATATATATATATATATTATATATATATATATATATATATTGCAAGTTATCATAAAAATCCCTTCTCAGTAATATTTAATTACACAATCAATTAACGTACACAATTACGCTAGCGTATTTACACTGCAACTATTGTAGTGGGTGTAGATGGTATTGTATGATGGTGTTATTACTACATGTAACTTGTATGAGGCCAGCTGTGAAGGCTCCTGAGATAAAATGTGGTTGAGAATTATCAGAAGGCCTTTCTTGCTACCACTACGACCTCACACTTAATTTTTTTTTTTTCTTAATGAATGTGGCTACGTAAAGTGTCTAGGGTAATGATGTGTAATGTGGTGTGTTAGTTATAAATACACCCACAGGCATTTAAGAAGACTAATAAGATTAACAAGTGTTAAAATACACTGAACTAACTCACGTGTATAAAGTTTTTGATATAATTATATTACATTTATTTGTTCTGGATCAAGTTTTATTTTGACCAGAACTTGTTTTAAAAGAAGGATTTAAAATTTATGAAAATTATGCATGGAATGTTACATAATAAATACAAAAGTGTACATATTTAAGTACTAGAATAGTTAGTTTTATTCAAATGTTCTGGTAGTCATCTCTTTGGGAGGATATTTACTGTTTGTGCTGTTGGGGTGGCCTCATCACACCTGTCTATATTGACTACACCGTGTCCAGAAACTGGTGGGAATTTTTATGGGGATATTAGTCACTACCAATAGTTGGTGAATGTCCAGCAGACCAGAGGCTCACTCATCTTTTTGTAGCTCTGGTGCTGAAAACTTGCGGTCCCACCTCTCCGTGCTGGCGGACAATAATGGTGGTCTCTGTCACAAGAACTGCACAGATACACTCGAGTAAAGTCACCCACCGGATAGACTCTGCTTTGTTGTCGATAGAAAACTCACAGCTCTGCAATCAAAGTATGGGCTATGTGTCAAAATCTATTCTATACCCACGTCTGGACACCACACTGACACAACAACCACATCATACAGACAGGTCAGATCTCTCTGACCAAACAGCACAGTTACCATGGTGGGTTTACCTCAGATAGATCCTCCCAGACTATAGATTCTGAAAAATATTTATTAGTTGTTGGCCCTAAAAGAAGATAGGTAATCTGTTTCAACGCTTGATATATCTTGCATAATCCTTGCTGTAGTTTATGTACACTGTTAGTCCCTAGACCCTGACTTGGGCGGGGGGTCTAGAGCAAAATCCCTACTGGTTTGTAAGGCTATATTATGATATGGCAGTATCAAATCACTCGAACATGAAACAATATTCAAAATATATAAAGAAATAATTTCAATCTTACCAGATTAAGAATACATAACACAGAATTGCTAGCAAAACTCAGCTGAGCTGCTGGCTATAGTATGGCGTCCCTAAATTTATTCACTGTCTTTCATATGGGAACACACCACACTTTAAAATCTGTGTCTAACACTGAACAATTATTGAAGAATGACCCCAAATGCGCTCTGAGCGCTAATGATATGATTGTCTGTGGCCAATCACTGCCAAGGTTTATTTTTAATTTCAAATTTCTACACTAAAGTCATTTCAGTCATGCTTCAGTCAAGTATGGATGGTTATCTGTTAGTCTGTCCGTCTCTACTTGTGTTTCTAAAAAAAATGTGCTTGATTTTTGAAGCAACCTTTCTCTCCCCTTAAAATTTTGTCGTAAAAAGTTATATTTAGACACAGCTACCGCTCAAAACCCCTCTCCTCCATAATAAGTAACTTTGAACACCTGTTCCCAAGGTCGTGTTTTTGTGTGCAAATTGTGACACTTTTAGATTCAATATAGTCTAGCGATGATGTGAACTACACTGTCTTTTGTCATTATCTTCAATATTATCTATCCGTTTGTAAAATTAAGATCATATTAGTTCACTGCTCAGAATAGGCCATCCGGCCAGCTAATTTTTATATTCCTAACATTAATATTAAGAAAATTTACTTTTTAAATTTTTGTAATTTTCCTACCATCCGCGTTCTGCCGCTCAATTCAAATCAAAATCTTAGTATCGCAAAAGCGTCCATTTCCGTACCTCGTGTCAATTTGGGGGACGTGAATTTTTTACTTTCCTCCATCCCCCCCAATTGCGTCTCCTTAGCCTTGCTACGCAATCTTTCCAGTCATATTTTTTCCTTTTTGATCCTCCGTTCCCCTCCTGTCTAGCAAGGCAAAATTTATAGAGGATGATGACCCGCGGTCTAGGCGATCATGTACATCAGCAGCTTACGCATTATGTTTTTTTATCCTTAAATGTTATCTTTGGAGTATTTTACCGTTGTATCTCGGTCAATTTCACTACACATCTCCCCACTTGAAAACATGCCTATGGCAAGTTCCAAAACCAGCGATACACATAGGTAAAATTACTCCTCACGTCTGCCACTACTCTAATTTTGATCACAGGGGTGCCGACTGAGGAAATCTGCACCGACATTCAATTTGCCTGGGATATATTGGATACTGAACTGATATGGTTGAAGCAATAAAGACCACCTCAGCAATCTTGCGTTTTCATGCTTAGCCTGAGACAAGAACACGAGAGGCTGATGATCCGTCTCCACCACAAAAGTCCTACCATACAGATAGATTTGAAACTTCTTTATTGCCCAGATTAATGCTAAACATTCTTTTTCGCTTGTGGAGTATCCTTGTTCCGCCTTATTCAATTTGCGGCTTGCATAAGCGACTGGTTTCAGTTCCCCATCAGGTGAAGATGATCTTTGCAACAAAGCCCCTCCAAGTCCTACATTACTGGCATCGGTTCTTAAGACAAAGTCCTGTGTCAAATCAGGCAGTTTGAGAATAGGCTTGCTAGTGAGTTTTTCCTTTAACTCTTGGAACGCTAATTCACATTGTGCAGTCCAAATAATTTTATCTGGAAGTCCCTTGCGAGTCAGATCAGTCAGAGGAGCACAAATGGCGTTAAAATTTTTGATGTATTTCTGATAAAATCCGCATAACGACACGAATGATCGCACGTCCTTTTTGGTTTGCGGCCTAGGTGCTCTCTGCAGTTTTTCCAAGTTCTTAGGATCAGGGGTCATATTACCCTGATATACAGTGTGCCCCAAGAATTCCAACTCTTTGCATCCAATACAACATTTTGTTGGCCTAGCAGTTAAGTTCGCCTCCCGAAGTCTATCAAACAACATCTCCAGAGCTTCAATGTGTTCTTCAAATGTCTCTGTGGCGACGAGTATATCATCCATGAAATTCGTGATACATGGGTTATTCAGGGGGTCCAACAATTTTCGCATCATCCTTGAAAACACACTCGGAGCATTTTTCAGTCCGAATGGTAGCATATTGAATTCATAATGTCCATCCGAAGTGCTAAAAGCCAAATAAGGTCTCACTTCAGGCTTCACTGGGATCTGGTAATAGCCTTTACTAAGATCCACTTTTGAAAAGTATTTTGCCTTGTTCAGTCTGGCAAATAACTGTTTTGTGTCTGGTAATGGATCCACTTGTCCTTCTGTGACAGCATTCAGTTTCCTGTAATCTATGCACAGTCTGTGTTCCCCAGACGGTTTCCTCAACAAAACGACACTAGAACTAAAAGATGATTCACTGTGCGAAATAATCCCCTCCTTCAATAAATAATCTATTTCTTCCTTTAATGCCTTCTCCTTCGCGAACGGAATAGAATAGGCTCTCATACAGATTGGGTTTGAGTCTACCAGTTTCATGTCATACTGTAGCAAATTTGTATGGCCTGGTTTATCTGTTAATACATCTGTATGTTCCTCCAGAACTTGTTGAACTCTCTCCCTCTGATTTTTAGTCAGGTGCTTACTGACTTTTACCTGTGCTGCGGTTTCACAAGGATGTAATGGGTATTCATGTGAGGTGAGTGGTTCCTTTTGCATCTGGGTTGCAATAGCTAAGGTCAATAAGGGGGTGCTTTCCTGGAGTGGTCTGTCCAGATACTTCTTTAACAGGTTTACATGATAAACTTTTTCCTTCCCCTTTTTGTCAATTTTATAGTTTGTTCTAGACACCTTCTCTAGAACCGTATATGGACCTTGCCAACCAATTTGTAATTTATTCTGGCTTCCGGGTAGTAAAAGCAGCACCTTCTCTCCGACTGCCAGTTCCCTGTCCTTTGCCTTCCTATTAAAATATGCTGCATGTTTCTTCCTGGCTTGTTTCAAATTATCATTTGCCAGTTTCCATCCAGCTTTCAAACGAGTGGTCAGTTCGTTCACGTATTGATACGATGAGGTAACAGTCTCTTCCGCCTTCTCATCTGTCCAGGTCCTTAATAGAGTTACATCTGGATCTTTAATTTACCATACTTATTTTTCATGGAACCCATCGGGTCCCGTCCCTTAGAAGCTCTATAATGAGGACTTTTCTTCCTAGAATCATCACTCACAAATCGACCACTACCAATTTTTCTCTGGGGTTTGTCTCCCCACTTAAGATTGTTTATGAGAGATCTTCGCTCTCTTGTCTGTTCCTCCAGTTTATATAAGTCTGACCGAGGGATTGTCATCCTATCCTGGGTTAAATTTCTTCTTTGTACTCTTCGCATAGCGGCCATGTTAATCCATTCAAGTGAAGACTGGGTGTGAAAAGGGGGCTCCCATTCCACTTTGTCTACCCGTGTATAATTAGTTTTCCTTTCAGGCCTAAAGTTGCCCCGTGGCGGTTCTAGGTCCTGCACATATTTTCCCTTTGTGGGTGTTCCCTCATGAAATACGCCACATGCTTCTACAAAGTTTTCAACATCGACATTTACGTCGGGCCAATAGTATTTTAGAGCAATCTTTTGGCAATGGTACCGACTTTCTCATGGTCACCATCTTTTCCAACATGTAAGCTCCTTATCAAATTTGCCCTATATCTCTTGGGAAGAACTAACTGTCCGTGACCAGTGGATCTAGTTCCTGTCTTCCTGTATAATAATCTATTCTTCATGAAATATTCCCCCTTGCTCGGAGGTGTGTGGCATTTGGGCAATTTTTTAAAACAGGGCTTGAGTGTCCTATCCTCAGCCTGCGCCTTCCTCATCTCCTCTGGATGAGCATTTATAGGTTCACCTTCTTCCTCCTTCTTCTGTGACCTGGTCTGCACTGCCGCCATGATCACAGGTTTCTCGGGATTCCCCAAGAAGACGTATCTACACCCCAATATCAGAGGGTAGATTGGTTCATCTATCACTGCTGCTCTGATTTCTCCTTCCACATAGCGAGTTTTCACCGTTATCCTTGCGATGGGAAGTGTCATGAGTGGTATGTCCTTAGTCGCCCCTTGTATTTCCACTGTTTCTGTGGTATACTGACTTGGGTCCACTAGGCTAGACTTCACAACTGAATCATAATCCAAACCTGTATCATAAAGGCACCTTATGGTGACCCCATTACAAATAACATCTTCACAAACTGGGGGGTGATAAGGTTCCTGTTGTCCCTTAGGATTAACCTTTAATCTTTGCGTCCCCGACTTCATTGCAGCAATGTTTGAAGGTTTCCTTCTACAAAATTCGGTGTTATGGTTATCCTTCTTGCACCATTTGCACCATCTTTTTCCTTGGTTCAACGGTTTTCTTTCATTGAACTTTTGGTCATTGAACTGTGAGTTTCTGTCGCGATAGTCATTTCTTGGCCGCTCAAAATTTGTCCTACCCTTATTTCCCTGCTCTCTATTATCAAATTTATTAAATTGCTGTGGAGCTTTAAAATTGTCTATGTGCTTCTTCTTAGCACCACTTACCTCTGCCTGAGCTGCCTGATACCTCTCAGCAACATTTAAAATTTCCCCCAACTTCTCTGCACCTTGTTCCATGAGAAATTTTCTCATGTCTGGAGCCATGGACTCTCTCAATTGCTCAATCATGATCATTTCTTTAAGATCTTGGGTCTTCCCCAGAGCCGTCCATTTCTCCAAATAGGTTTCTAGTCTGGCAGAGAATTGGTGGTATGTCTCCCCAGACAACAGTTTGGCATTTCTAAATCTCTTACGATAAAATTCACCATTCTTCTCGTACCTTAATAACAAAGCCTGCTTTAACATGTCATAATTGTCTTGGTCTTCTCTGTTCATTTTGGCAAATACTTCATAAGAAGCACCCCCTCAATCCCTGTGATAGCTTTAAACTCCACCTCTCTCTCTCTAACCCATATGTAGTAGCTAATAACTCAAAACGTCCCAGGTACCCCTCTATGTCATCGTCTTTCTCAACAAAATGGTCTAAATGAAACCCCATAGCTGAGTTTGAGGCTCCCATACTGGGCGTAGCATCTGAGGCAAAAGGGCTGGCACCATTTTCAGGGCCGGGCCTTGTAATTCCAGCTCCCTTAGTCGTAATTCGTGCTCCCTCTGCAACCTTCTATCTTCTGCCTCCCTTTCGGCAGTCAACCTTTTTTCTTCTGCCTCCCTTTCGGCCTTTTTATCTTCTGCCTCCCTTTCGGCCTTTTTATCTTCTGCCTCCCTTTCGGCCTTTTTATCTTCTGCCTCCCTTTCGGCCTTTTTATCTTCTGCCTCCCTTTGCTGTCGTTTTTCTTCTGCCTCAATCTGCAGCCTCTTAATTTCTCTATCAGCCTCAATTTGTAATCTCTTTTCTTCAGCTAACCTGTCAGCCTCTAATTTTCTTTCAGCCTCTTTTTCTAATCTCCTTTCTTCCCGTTCAATATATTTATCACATTCAGTCGTTACGTATTGAATTAAAATTTGACCATCCATCCCCATCTCCTTCGCAGTGAGCACAGCAGCTGATCTAAACTTTGCTAGCTCTGCCATACTTTTTGGACAATATAATAATATACAAGATAAATCTCTAACCAGTAAATACACTAAGTACTTCTAATTACTATATGACTATAGTCTAACTAATTCTAACTAACCAGTTAACTAATTAATTATTACTGGCTGTGAAGATTCACCAACTTTTATCTGCAGGGACACTTTTAATTTTAAAGGAAATTTTACAATTTATTTCCCTACTTTTATTTCTCCCACCAGGAGATCCTAATTTTACTGTTGGGCTAATTATCCCTGGACAAGACCCCAATTTATGTAGTGGTGTTGATGGTATTGTATGATGGTGTTATTACTACATGTAACTTGTATGAGGCCAGCTGTGAAGGCTCCTGAGATAAAATGTGGTTGAGAATTATCAGAAGGCCTTTCTTGCTACCACTACGACCTCACACTTAATTTTTTTTTTTTTAATGAATGTGGCTACGTAAAGTGTCTAGGGTAATGATGTGTAATGTGGTGTGTTAGTTATAAATACACCCACAGGCATTTAAGAAGACTAATAAGATTAACAAGTGTTAAAATACACTGAACTAACTCACGTGTATAAAGTTTTTGATATAATTATATTACATTTATTTGTTCTGGATCAAGTTTTATTTTGACCAGAACTTGTTTTAAAAGAAGGATTTAAAATTTATGAAAATTATGCATGGAATGTTACATAATAAATACAAAAGTGTACATATTTAAGTACTAGAATAGTTAGTTTTATTCAAATGTTCTGGTAGTCATCTCTTTGGGAGGATATTTACTGTTTGTGCTGTTGGGGTGGCCTCATCACACCTGTCTATATTGACTACACCGTGTCCAGAAACTGGTGGGAATTTTTATGGGGATATTAGTCACTACCAATCGTTGGTGAATGTCCAGCAGACCAGAGGCTCACTCATCTTTTTGTAGCTCTGGTGCTGAAAACTTGCGGTCCCACCTCTCCGTGCTGGCGGACAATAATGGTGGTCTCTGTCACAAGAACTGCACAGATACACTCGAGTAAAGTCACCCACCGGATAGACTCTGCTTTGTTGTCGATAGAAAACTCACAGCTCTGCAATCAAAGTATGGGCTATGTGTCAAAATCTATTCTATACCCACGTCTGGACACCACACTGACACAACAACCACATCATACAGACAGGTCAGATCTCTCTGACCAAACAGCACAGTTACCATGGTGGGTTTACCTCAGATAGATCCTCCCAGACTATAGATTCTGAAAAATATTTATTAGTTGTTGGCCCTAAAAGAAGATAGGTAATCTGTTTCAACGCTTGATATATCTTGCATAATCCTTGCTGTAGTTTATGTACACTGTTAGTCCCTAGACCCTGACTTGGGCGGGGGGGTCTAGAGCAAAATCCCTACTGGTTTGTAAGGCTATATTATGATATGGCAGTATCAAATCACTCGAACATGAAACAATATTCAAAATATATAAAGAAATAATTTCAATCTTACCAGATTAAGAATACATAACACAGAATTGCTAGCAAAACTCAGCTGAGCTGCTGGCTATAGTATGGCGTCCCTAAATTTATTCACTGTCTTTCATATGGGAACACACCACACTTTAAAATCTGTGTCTAACACTGAACAATTATTGAAGAATGACCCCAAATGCGCTCTGAGCGCTAATGATATGATTGTCTGTGGCCAATCACTGCCAAGGTTTATTTTTTAATTTCAAATTTCTACACTAAAGTCATTTCAGTCATGCTTCAGTCAAGTATGGATGGTTATCTGTTAGTCTGTCCGTCTCTACTTGTGTTTCTAAAAAAAAAATGTGCTTGATTTTTGAAGCAACCTTTCTCTCCCCTTAAAATTTTGTCGTAAAAAGTTATATTTAGACACAGCTACCGCTCAAAACCCCTCTCCTCCATAATAAGTAACTTTGAACACCTGTTCCCAAGGTCGTGTTTTTTGTGTGCAAATTGTGACACTTTTAGATTCAATATAGTCTAGCGATGATGTGAACTACACTGTCTTTTGTCATTATCTTCAATATTATCTATCCGTTTGTAAAATTAAGATCATATTAGTTCACTGCTCAGAATAGGCCATCCGGCCAGCTAATTTTTATATTCCTAACATTAATATTAAGAAAATTTACTTTTTAAATTTTTGTAATTTTCCTACCATCCGCGTTCTGCCGCTCAATTCAAATCAAAATCTTAGTATCGCAAAAGCGTCCATTTCCGTACCTCGTGTCAATTTGGGGGACGTGAATTTTTTACTTTCCTCCATCCCCCCCAATTGCGTCTCCTTAGCCTTGCTACGCAATCTTTCCAGTCATATTTTTTCCTTTTTGATCCTCCGTTCCCCTCCTGTCTAGCAAGGCAAAATTTATAGAGGATGATGACCCGCGGTCTAGGCGATCATGTACATCAGCAGCTTACGCATTATGTTTTTTTATCCTTAAATGTTATCTTTGGAGTATTTTACCGTTGTATCTCGGTCAATTTCACTACAACTATTATAATCAAAATGCGGTTATACGGCCGTTATAATTACATATTACAAAACACCCGTTTATCTTAGCGCTTAACCCTACACAGTTAATATCTCAAAGCCTTTACACAAATCATAGATACTGCTAATTATCCACAGACACTTTAAAACACTGTTACATTTCTTCTAGTTCTTTAAGATAGCAATTGATGGCACTTCGAGCTAAATTAACTTTAATTAATTTCCCAGAAGAAAACTTTACTCTAACGTGCTAAGATCTTACAGAACTATCTCTTACGCTAATAAAGTTATGGACATACCCAAATACCTAATATCTCTTAGCTTGAGCAAGCGATAATGACGTAGATTTCACGGCTGATATTTCTGGAGACAAAGAGACCGCTACTAGATTTACTCTGTTATTTATAATTGGAATACCCACGCTAAGACCCACGCCACGAATCATCGTTAGGCGTCGCTCTTAGACCAATAATATTTGACCACTGCCAATAATATCGTAACCGAACTATGACTCATGTTATCACGCCAATCGCGAAGAAATGTTTGCTCCCGCGCGAAAAGAATTACATAACGTTAGATCATGCTACTACCGCTCGCGTTGCCAAAAATAAATTTGATTGGTTATAGTGTTGTGTCTACGAACCTGGGTCGTGCTTCTAACCCCCATCCCCCGTTTAAACTGGTGGGTGTTCCTAACGTTGGAAAATTTTACCCAACCTAAATAATAACTACGCGCTCAACTCCCAATGAAATAAAAATGAACGCAATTATATTACAAAGAAAGGAAAACTGGTGCGAATCTTAAACTCCCCAGTAATCCCTCATAAAAACTGAACTCAAAATTACGTAGAGAAAAAGATGATTACATAGAGAAACAGAATGGGGCCCGTTTGAAAAATAAATCACAGTAACTTCTCACACTGTCATTACATTACGTTGTTCCACACTTTCCGTGACCTATTGTACATTTATGAGGAGGGTTGTTAGCGAAGATTTCAAAAGCTTTCAGAATTGCAACCATCAAACAAGGAAAACGCAGTAAACAATAACTTACGCTTTTCGCCTGTGTTTTTATTTTAATTTAATGATGAAAAATATCCCGTTCATCCACTGATAGGTTAAAATTAGGATATATACATCTTGTTGTTTCACCTGTGTGAAAAAAAATGCTCTTATTACTTCTCAAAGAACAAAATGGTCCATGTATGGATCTTTCTCCTTCGTATTGTTCTTGTTTAAACATTTTTTGTAGGATGCAGGTGTTTCGAATTTTTAACAGGTTTCAGGAATTTGTACAGGTTTTTCTGATTTTTTAAAAACAGATTTGTCATCTCCAGGATGTGGCATTTATGCCAGTGTAGGTATCATGGGGTTTGGACTACTAATTTGTTGCCTCTGTGCGTTTAATTTAGTTATCTTATTTTTAACAATCCTACCTTTACTGAAGGTCATTCCTATTTCCTTATTCGCATTTAAATAAAGTCCCCATTTATTCATACATTTATTTACTTTATTTATTCGTTTTTTAAGATTATTATCTACTTTATTTCGATTTTTCCCAGATATCCGCATAGTAACATCATCTGCAAACTGTGTCAAATTATTCTTGATATCTTTAAATTCTTCATTTAAAATCATTTAACATTATTGTAAAAATTGAATGGCTAAAACTGATCCTTGAGATGCCATTTTGTTGTTCATACAGTTCTGACCTGTCATGGTTAATTTGTACTGTGAAATATCTATCTTGAAGAAAGTTCTCTAAGTATCTATACATTGTACCTGTAATTCCTATCTTTTTGATTTTAAAGAGAGCACATTCTCTCCAGCATTCATTTAGGCCCCAGTATATCTAGGAATACTACTACTGTATTTTCTTTCTTTTGAAATCCTAATTTAATTTCATGTTCCATTTTGATTATCTGATCCAAAGTACATCCACCCCTTCTAAATCAGTAAAAAATCAGTATTTTTCCTGCTATGACTATCAAATTACCTCCCCAAGCTGTGTGGTGAGATTGAAATATCCCACTGTAATAGATTTATTGCTTAATCTCTTTTTAACTTCAGCAAGACCTCTATTATTAAATTTCCACTCATACTTGTCAACCTGTACGGGAAGTCCGTACAACGTACGGGAAATGGACCTATGTACGCCCGTAAAGTCGTTGTACGGATTTTCTAGAAAAAAATATTCGCGAATGTATGTTTTTTTAATCATTTTTTTAAATCCAGGGATTTCTCGGCGTCCTTTTTTTAAAACGAGAAATCTCCCGCGACCAATCAAATCCTCTTATACCTTACGATTTACCCAGTAAGTTTGAATTCTGCCATACATTTTTGGGCTTTCGGCGAGATATGAAACATTTTCATTGCTATCTGTCATCAATCACGCTTGCGAATACCCCTAGACTCCATTTTAAAAAAAAGGCTAAGTATTTGATATTATGTTCATGAATTTGGTGGTTGAAATGAAGCACCGTGGGCCATGTTGTCGTCTTTAGCCCAGTAAGACGGGTAAGGTTGAAGTTTATTGTTCGATATTTTTAACGCACGATGTTTTACGTTTTTTCTTCCGATTTATTATGTGTCAATAATTGGGGCAAGGGTTAGGGTTAGGATTAATATTAGGCAACGTCTTTGTGTATGTGCGTTCTAACTGTTGACGATGAAACCGCAAACAAAACAGGCGACAACGCGGTGTAGTAGGCCTAAGTGTAGATTGCTACGGTAACTGCGCTGAAATCGATGCTTTAGGTGGGTGCATAACTGTCTGTTGAAATTGTTTTCATTGTTTTTATTTATGTTGTCACGGGTTGCCGTACCCTTAGCTCTGCAGTTGTGGTCTAAAAATGGCCAAAACTCAAGAGTAATAAATTTGCGTCTTCAAATGTGTCTACCTTCGCACACGATTACTCTTGGTAGAGTTGCAGATAGAAGGAAAATGATGCTTCTACCTCAAGGTAGTATTCACACGATATTCAGAAAGCGAAAACAATGCTGCATGAGGCTGAGAAAATGTTAACTCGAGTATCTGCCGTCACATTTTGTGAAGGGTAGGGTTTTCTTATAGTTCGTTTGCTCGTTCAAGCCCCCAGCTGAGTTAATTCAGCGAAATTCCTCTTATTATTATTGTATAGCTCTGTTCAAGTGTATTTAAGAAATTGTCTGAGACATACGGTTGTAGTACATTAAAAATGATTAAATCAATCTTAGATTGGTTTTTATACAAGTAACAAATTTAGTAATCAATTATGTTTTAACAATTATAAAAATGAATAATTTCTTATAGAAAAAATTGTCATCACTTGGTGATGTTATGGCCTTAAAAAGTGGATACTTCACTTGGCAGGTTTATGTTTCCACTTAGCTGCCAATGAGTTTCTGCTGCAGCTGATGTTTGGTTCTTTGTAGATGGATGACTGATTCACACTCGTCGCTGGTCAAGTTTGAAAGTTGTAGCACGTTCCAAGAAGTGTCAGGGCGTAACTACCAAACTGGTCCCGCGTCTCTAAGACTCGTCTGATGATTGTGTCTAACGTCGACTTCAGGCCACATATACCCTCACTTGTTCCAGAGATAGTACCCACAACTGGTACCACCAACTAGTGTCAGAAAAGTAGAGAACAAATACCCTCTTGAGTATTGAGTTTCCCAACATTTATTAATATGTCACCTTCTTCCTATTCCACCATCCCATCTATCTCAGAGCTTTACCCTCGATGAGAATTACTAATAATCCCATTGAGTGGAAAAACATTCATTACATTTAGGTTGAATATATTTATATTTACCTTTACATTGGTTGAAAAGGTTGAAAATTTTCATTACTTAGAGTTAATATGTTTACATTTACAGCTACACTGGGTGAAAATGTTAATAATATAATAAGTATGTACATCTTTCTCTCATCATTCCCTCCCTGTCCCTTTGGAAGTTGGGACTACCACTGCTTTTAGTTCTCCATAAGTAACTCTCTGTGGTGGTTCATTTTTTTTTAACGTACGCCCGCTATTACTCGAGGCGAGAATCTCCGGTTAGTATATCTAACCTGAGACTGGTGTTTCATGAAATCATCATTCTATTTGCTGAGGTTTCCAGCCTCAAATGACTTGCACATCCACATAGCAATTTTTACATATTAATATTCACATGCCAATTTATACATATTATTTCACGTGTTAATAATGCAAAACATAGAAATTATATATATATATATATATATATATATATATATATATATATATATATATATATATATATATATATATATATATATATATATATATATATATATATATATATATATATATATATATATATATATATAGTACTTTGCAAAAAAAAAAATGGCCGAGATAGTGCTCAGTTAAATAAGCTGAAATCTAAATAAATATGCATGTTCTGCCCCAAATTTGCACTCCACTGAAGTGAGCAAACACTACCAAAAGTTTAAAAAAAAATTAGCGTAGAGTAACGTCCCTTGATAATAGAGCAGACGACAATTTCTAATGCTAGTGGCAGAAAATGGATACAAAGTCAAAGTGTATGTTAATTTCACAGCTTTGGAATGAAGGAAATCAAACATGTTCCAACATTTCTAAAACCTTGAACATTCCTGAGCGGACTGTCTACAGAGTTGTTAGTAAATTAAAAGCAGGTAATGGAATCGAGCAAAAAGAACGTAGTGGGAGGCCAAGAATTTTGGACACAAAGGACCATCGGCGTCTCGCCCAAATCGTTCGGGCTGGGCCAATGAAGAGTGTAGAAAACATACGGCAGCGCATGATCGAGTTGGGAAGCCCAGAGTTATCTAATGCTACTGTCAACCGGAGCTACACAGGATCAATTACACAAAAAAGCGGGTAATTTCGTCACCATTGCTCACAGAGACTCACAAACAGATGCGCTTGAACTGGTGCCACGAACACCAAAATTTGTCATGGGACAATGTGATTTTTTCAGATGAATGTTCTGTTTGGTCTTATCCTACTCAAATATATATTTGGACGAAAGGCTCGTTAACGCCTGTGTACCAGCGACCGAAACATACCTAGAAATTCCATCTTTGGGGAGGGGTGTCAGCAAGAGGTGCCACCCCACTGTGTGTTTTCACAGGAATTCTCACGAAAGAAAGGTACATCGACATACTAGAGGGACACCTTCTGCCATTTATGCAGGTCATGTACCCCGATGGGTGCACATTTCAACATGACAATGACCCAAATCATACAGCTCATACCACCAAAGCATGGCTGCAAGAGAAGAATGTGATAGTGCTGAAGTGGCCCAGCAACAGTCCCGATCTAAACCCATTTGAAAACGTTTGGGCACTACTCAAGAATCATTTAAAAAAGAGTGGACTCAGAGACGTTGAACAATTGAAGAAGGTAGCTGAAAAATACTGGGACAGTCTGACTCTCAATTACCTACAAACATTTGTGGGAAGTATGCCTCGCCGCATCCAGGCTTGCCTTGCTGGAGAAGGCAACATTATATTGTACTGAAACCACTGTTAATAGATAGGGGAGATACCAATCTTCCTCTGTACATACAGTTTTTATTATTATTTGCTTCTATGAGTGTGCTGCGTTGCAAAAAGATGACTGCCATTTTTTTTGCAAAGTACTGTATATATATATATATATATATATCGATAGGCTATATATATATATATATATATATATATATATATATATATATACCTATATATATAGATATATATATATATATATATATATATTATATTATATATTTATATATATATATATATGTATATATATATATATATATATATATATATATATATATATATATATTGCTACGGTAACTGTCGATTCGACATTATTCTGGCAACTCCTGCGACGTGGCTGGTAACAAACTGTATCGGCTACTGCCGTTCCTTTGAATCTACCAGCTGCGTGGAGAGGGGGAACATGCTGCATGGGCAACAGCTTGATCTCCTTATAACTGTGCCCAAGCTCGCGCCCTGGAGAGGACACTTCAGCTTTACCCTATAGTTGTCGGCAAAACACGGGAAGTAGCAGTTACCGGTTATAAGCATTTTGCCCAATTGGCGTAGGGCATGGCGCCGTGGGCTACTTTCGACAGTGGAAGGGGTTCTAGGATCTCACTGGACAGCTACCGCCCGCTTCAAGCTGGGCAGACCCCAGTCAATAAGGTGTTGTCCCGCCACTGTCTGCTTTCCCCATTGGGTGCATGGGGATTAGGATCGAACCCGAACTGTGGACAGAAAATTTTGCACCAAGCAATTATCGTAATAATAGAAATAAGCAAACTCTCAGATTGGGATGCTGGAACGTCCGGACTATGTTGACTGGACTATCCGAAAACCTACAGGACGTAAACAATGTAAGGAAGACAGCCATAATTAATGATGCGCTTAAACGACTTCAGGTGGATATAGCTGCACTTCAGGAAACACGCCAGGCGGGCTCTGGAACGATGAGCGAGAAGGACTACACACTTTATTGGCAAGGGAAAGATCTTAATAAAACTAGAGAACACGGAGTAGGTTTTGCGGTCACAAAATCGCTAACTAAAATGGTTGAACCAGGTGAGAATGGATCAGAACACCTGTTACACAGGTCCCATCACCCTTGTCAGTGTGTATGCTCCTACTCTGTACTCTGCCTCAGAAGCTAAAGATGAGTTCTACGAGAATCTAGCAGCAGTCATCAAAAGCATACCTAGGCAAGAACAGCTTGTTCTCCTTGGTGACTTTAACGCTAGAGTGGGTGCCGATAATGTTTCATGGCCTTCATGTCTGGGCGGGTTTGGTATTGGCAAGATGAATGAAAATGGACAACGGCTCTTAGAGTTGTGTGTCCACCATGACCTCTGCGTGACCAACACCTACTTTCAGACAAAACCCCAGCATAAGGTGTCATGGAGACGCCAACGATCCAAGCACTGGCACCAACTGGAACTGATTCTCGCCAGAAGGCCACTTCTCAGGTCTGTGCTCTCCACGCGCTCGTACCATAGTGCAGACTGTGATACAGATCACTCCTTGGTTTTCTGCAAAATCAGAGCACAACCAAGAAAACTCTATCGTATCAGACATGAAGGGAAACCACGCATTGATACCCTGTCATGATCGTTCAATTTACTGCGACCTTCAAGAAAGTGCTCAGTAGCCCTCAGCATGGTGATACTATTACAGAGAACTAGGAGCATCTACGGAACACCATTCAAAGTACTGCACTTGCCACCTTTGTTAAGAAAACGGCAAAGTCAAATGACTGGTTTGATGCTTCATCAGATGTAATGGAACTTGTCATTGAAGCTAAGCGCAGTGCTACGATTGAATACAAACTTTCACCGAGTGCCAGAACCCTACAGATCCTGAAGGCTTTGAGAAGCAAAGTTCAACAAACTGCTCGACGCTGTGCAAATGACTATTGGCTCCAGCTCAGTGAGAGCATCCAGATCGCAGCGCAAACAGGCAACATTAGACAAATGTATGACGGTATAAAGAAAGCACTTGGACCCCAAAAAAGTAAGACGGCACCGCTAAAAACCATCAGCGGAGAGAAGCTAACCGATAAGGGTAAGCAGATGGAGAGGTGGGTCGAGCACTACTCTGAGCTTTACGCTAGAGAAAATACCGTTACGCCTGCAGCCCTTGATGCTGTCAAATGTCTGCCAACTATGGAGGAGCTGGATGCCGAACCAACATTAGAGCAACTCAGCAAGGCCATTGCTATCTTGGCCTCTGGCAAAGTACCAGGCAGTGATAGGATTCCTCCTGATTTAATCAAATGCTGTAAGAGCATAGGATGCTGTGCCAGTGCTGGGAAGAGACAAGTATTCCTCAAGACATGCGAGATGCCAAGATTGTAACGCTGTATAAAAATAACGGAGATAGAAGTGATTGCAATAACTACATAGGCATCTCTCTTCTTAGTATTGTTGGTAAGGTTTTTGCCAAAGTCATCTTAATGCGACTACACAAGTTAGCTGAGCGAATATATACAGAGGCACTGTGTGGATTTCGAGATGGCAGATCAACAACAGACATGATCTTCTCTCTCCGCCCGCTTCAGGAAAAATCAAGAGAGCAGAAAAGGCCCTTATATATCGCCTTTATAGACCTCACAAAAGCATTTGACCTGGTTAGTAGGGATGGACTTCAAAATCCTCCTGAAAATAGGCTGCCCTTCTAAAATGCTAGAAATGATAGTCATTCCATGACGACATGAAGGGAACAGTCCAATATGCTGGAAGCACGTCACAGCCATTTGACACACGAAGTGGCGTTAAACAAGGCTGCGTTCTAGCTCCGACCCTCTTCTGGACCTTCTTTGCCTTACTCTTGAAACATGCATTCAGAGATGCAACTGAAGGAATATGCCTTCACACTAGGTCAGATGGCCGTCTGTTTAATCTTTCAAGGCTGAAGGCAAAAACAAAAATCAGAAGGGTCACTATAAGAGACTTGTTGTTCGCTGATGATGCTGCAGTCGTCACTCAAAGCCAACAGGAGCTTCAGAGCCTGATGAATCGCTTCACTAAAGCATGCAAGGACTTTGGCCTCACAATAAGTCTAAAGAAAACGAATGTGCTGAGTCAGGATGTGGGTGCTGCACCAGTTATCACTATCGATAACTATGAATTGGCAGTGGTGCACCACTTCATATACCTAGGGTCTATCATCAATGACAAACTCTCACTGGATACAGAAATCGACAACCGCATTGGCAAAGCTGCAGCTACCTTTGCCCGCCTGACATCGCGTGTTTGGGGAAACTCCAAACTCACAACGAAGACCAAAGCTGCGGTACATAACGCCTGCGTCACCAGCACACTCCTATATGGCAGCGAGACCTGGACGACCTATGCTAAGCAAGAAAGAAGGCTCAATACCTTCCATTTACGGTGTCTATGCCACATCCTCGGCATCTCGTGGAAAGATAAAGTGACAAATGTCGAGGTATTGTCACGTGCTGGCCTTCAAAGAATGTATACACTGCTTAGACAGCGCAGACTTCGCTGGCGTGGCCATGTTGGCCGCATGGAAGATGGTCGCATCCCAAAAGATATCTTCTACGGACAATTAGCAGATGGCAAGAAAACAGTTGGGCGACCACAGCTGAGGTTTAAAGATGTGTGCAAGAGAGATATGAGGGCACTGGACATGGATCCAGCAACATGGGAGGATGAAACTGCCGATCGCACCAAATGGCGATGCTACTGCGGCGCCACCTCAGATTGGGCGAAAAGAAGCTCACACAACAAGCAGAAGCGAGGAGGAAACGCCGAAAGGAACACAGGAGAATAAGCAGCTGAGGGCTGTCAACTCAGGGGCGCATTCCCATAGTCAGTTATGACTGAAGGGGCTATTATTATTATTGTACACTTAAAATTCAACAAAATATTCTAACTAATGCTAACAATATTAATACATTTTAAACTTAAATCAAAACACAAAATTAGTGTCAAGATGACATTAAAAAGTTCACCTCTGACCTATCTATATTGAAATTTAGATCGAAAAAAATGAAGCAAAAAACGTGTAAAAATTGCCACATAAATATTAACGTCGACATCTCTTTCTTCGGATGCTAAACAATGTAGAATGTCTGAATACTCACATACATTATCATATTTTTTACTACTTGTTGAGTTTTTGTTTTGTCAAGGCCTTAAATCCTACCCCTTGCAGACCCAAGTAGAACAGTCCCAACTAAGATGGTTTGGCCATGTCTGCAGAATGGGAGAAGATCGGATACCACGACAAGCATGGGAAACAAAGAGCTTCCAGACCCCGAGGACGACCCAGAGTCCGCTGGGAGGACAACATTAGACAATCTTTGAAGGACCGAGGACTAGAATGGAACCAGGCCAGGAGGAAGACAGCCGATAGGATAGTCTGGCGCTTTCTCTTCCAAACCTCTACACCTCTCGGTAGAAGGGGAACGACTAAGTAAGTATTATTGTATGAACGTTGCCCACAAAACCTAATGCAACAGAATGTTCAGACTTCAGCCTGATGAGTCACACAATTAAAATACTGCTCAGAATCACACAGGAGAGAATAAATGGTAAGGTAGACAAAAGTCCAGTTTGGTTTTAGACGGAACAACGGAACAAGAGAGAAATATTTTGCCTAAGAATAACAGCAGAAAAATATACAGAGGTAAAAAAAAAAGTATTTACATGTGCTTCATTGAGCATAAGATGGCTTCAAAAAATAACTGAATGCCTCGAAGACATAGGAAAAGACGTAAGAATACTCCGCAACCTTTATATCAAAGAAGAGTTGGCTACCCGAAGAGCAGAACTGGGAGACTTTTTCAGGCTCGAGGATTCCTCAGCAAAAAAAGAAGTTGGCAAGAAGACGAAGATGGCTGTATACCGACTCCACGTATGTTTCAGTCTTAACTTATGGATAAATGCGAGTCATGGGCAATGACTACAACCCACAAAAGCCAGCTCCAAGACTCAGAAATGATCCAGGGATCCAGACCGTCCGCTGGGAGGACAACATTAGACAATCTCTCGAGGACTAGACTGGAACTAGGCCAGGAGGAAGACAATCTCTACACCCCACGGTAGAAGAGGAACGACTAAGTAAGTAAGTAGTAAGTATAATAATAATAATAATATTAATAATAACACCTTCAGTCATAACTGACTATGGGAATTGGGACATTATATAAGGGAAATAATTATATAATTTGATGCATTCAGTATGATGACAATGTGCAATTAAGGGGAATAACATTTTATGACTTTTTTTAAAACAATTTTTAAGAATTTAAAAAAAGAAGAGACATAATTTTAACAATTTTTACATACAAATTATGCAAAAATTTACTACTTTTAAAAACGTATTTAAAAAATACATTTTTGATTAAATTTGCTACATAAATAGTAGTAATATTTTGCACCTTAGAAAATATATAAAGCGGTGTTGTTTTTAGTGTAATTGTAATTTTAATGTTGTAAATTTAAATAACCATTCAGTTCCTATACTGCTAGAAAATGTGCTCTATTTCATCTTGAGGAAAAAAAAAATTCATCTTGAGAAATCGAATAAACAGCAACAACAAAAAATTCTCTGCCTTTTGGCTAAGGTCAAAGTGTCTTAGCCAGGCCCGGGATCACATAATTTACACATTTTACTCAATAAAGTCAATAGATCACTTTGATCCTTTAATTGTTGAAAGAGAGTCAGTTAAAACTGTTAATTTTTTGGGAGGGTTATTAGAGAATATTTCTAGTGCTTTTAGTATTGCCACCATCTCTGCAGTGAAAATGGATGTATTTTCCGTGATGCTATATTCTTTTGCCATTTTCCATATTGGAATATATATTCCTATCCCCAATTTGTCATCCTCTCCCTTGGATCCATCTGTGTACACAGTAATGCTGTCTTTTTTTAGATATTTGTTGTATATATTTTTTGGCTGTTAGAAACTTACGAGAATGTAGTAGACCTGATATAGCAGAGGAGATTTTTCTGGCTACTACATACTTATATTCCAGAGGATGTTCAGTATTAATTGCTTGGATACCTTCACATGTTGGCATAGAAGGAAATGAAAAGGCAGATAAAGAAGCCAAGAAAGGTAGATCTAATAAAAATCTAATAAATGTAGGGATGAGTAAATCAGAAATTAAGAGCTTAATTAAAGATTTAATAACAGATGACTGGAAAACAGAGTGGGATAAAAATCTGAAAGGAAGACATGCATATAAGATGTTCAAGGCTCCAACAAGAAAATGTCAGATATCTAGGGAATTGAAAATTCCCAGTAATAAGAAACTTCTCAGACTACAGCTGGGAAAAGGCTATTTCAGAATAGAAGAACCTTACTGTGCAGGATGTCTTCAAGACAATAATATAGAACATTTCTTGTTAAAATGTAAGAGGTATGACCAAATAAGAATACCAATATTGGATTATTTGCAGGCATCCAACTTACCTATAAATATAGAGGAGGTGTTGAGAATAGACAGACCTAGGGAACTGCATAATATAGTCAAACAATATTTAACACGAACACATGTTAATATATAGTGGCTGGGAATGTGAAGGTCTGATGCTGTTCTTACAATGCATGTGACTTTAAACAGATGAAAGTCAATTAAATATCTGGTAAAGTCCGCTATATAACTAGAACCACCAGGCCTATACACCCCTCCACTTTAATATTATTCTTGTTCATAGTTTCTTCTTGATTTTGTTTGTTTTTATTTTTTTATTTAATGTATAGGCCTAAGCACAATTGTGATTATCCCTTTTTACAAATGTGATGCCACTTTCCCATGTCGGCAGTTGTTCATATTATTTGGAATTGAAAACAATATATATCCTAATTATAACCCATCAGAGGTTGAACGGGATTTTTATTTTTATTAATTAAAAAAAAAAATAACACTTTGATCCCCAGAAGGGGTATAAAAAAAAACACAATTACTTCTTCCTACCGCCCACTACAATGACAAACAGTTTAAACGTTATGACGCTCAATGTGAGAGGTCTCATAAATAAGACAGATAAAATTGTAGCCTTAATACAAAGATTAAACCAAATTTTATGTTTCTACAATGAACTCTTGTCAGTGACGAATCACGTGCGAACCACATCACAACACTACTAGGTTTACGACACGCACATTTTAGCCTAGAAACATCACACACGGGAGTAGCAGACTACAGATCAATGGGAAATAACACATAAAAATAAAGATAGTGAAGGCAGGTTTGCAATAATACAAATAAGAAATTCAAACGATCACACAGATACAAACACCTAAATAAACATTTATGCTCCAGCAGTGAGAGCACAACAATTACACTTCTACCAAACACTGTCTGACACTGTCTGAATTAATCCAGTCCAAATCTCGGTCGACGACACTCTTTCAAATGTGCTCGCCCGGGCTTGAACCTGGATCACCCGATCGCCAGTGCAGTGTGGTAACCATTACACAAGCGCGGCACCCTTGGTTTCCTTTATTTAAAGCTCGTGGGACCACAACTGCATGAAGCCTGTTCGAAAGCATGTCACGTGATCTTGCAATGGTGGTTAATGTTTGTTACATGTCGTTCTGTCTATTGTTTCGGAGAAAGTCTCCGTGGCCAAAGTAAGTTAGAGGTTGTCCAACAACACATAATCAGTATAACTCAACGATATAAGGGAAACCGAGTCATAATAGGAGGAGACTTTAACTTAGTATTACATGAATTAGATAGAATACGAGGGACACTACACTCAGAAAACAATCGAATGAGGACAGAACATAGGCAAATAGGCATACTGCGAGACACCTTAGAAGAACTCGACTTATCAGACGCTTACAGAAAAAAATACCCAGAAGGTACAGAGACAACATACACCGACAGAACACGCCCCTTTGGAAGTTCTACGAGATTGGACAAATTTTATATACATAGTAGCTACACCATCATTAAAGTAAGAAATATAAATCATACTACTAATTTCTCTGACCATAAAGCAGTCCTTCTATCGGTCAACGGAAATGAATATTTAAACTTTACGAAAAGATCTCCCCATTGGTGTGACCGCTTGGCATACACTACAATTAATACGTGTTAAAAACTACATATAATGAGAATAACAACGTTAAAAGCAGTTAAGACATTTGTGCACAAAATACAGTGTCATGACAAGTTCACGGCTTCGAGAAAAGCTGTCCCAGAACAACAAAATAGTAAGTGCCTGTTTATTGAATGGAAAAATTTGGGAGAAGTTGCAAGTCATGGTTTTTTCCGTTGCTAAAGTCGAAATAACAGAATGTCGTGTGCAAACAAGTCGAAAAGCTGAGGAGCGGAGTGCAAATGTTGATGTTTGGTGCCGAGTGAAAAATAAAGCATCGTGTGAAAATTGGCGGGAAAAAAGAGTGGGCAGTATATAAAGAGGAGACTTGGGCGATTGATAGGATTCAGGGCTTGTACAGATTTTTGGAGTCATTAGGCGAGAGGATTTTTACAGAACTTAGTCTTTGGGATTATCAAGACAAGTTGTTTATTAACTTGACAAGTTTTTTTTCAAGTTAGACCAGTATATTTTAAGTAGACAAGTTTGTGTTTTACTCTATTAGATAGATTATTCCTGTGGATTTCCATTTTCATTTTGTTTTGGATATTCACTACTTTGGGTAAGAAAGAAATAAGTGCTTCATTATTGTGTCAATAACATTGCTGTTCCAATCACGTTAATAAACTATATTTTATTTTTTCTACACTGCTGAGTTTTCGTTGGAATATTACAGTTGAATACTTTGACATAACCACTATACAAGACATTGCTTTTCACTAAAAAGGGTACGAACGAACTTTGGGAAGGAAGAATACTGTATTTTGTGCACAAATGTCTTAACTGCTTTTAACGTTGTTATTCTCATTATATGTAGTTTTTAACACGTATTAATTATAGTGTATGCCAAGCGGTCACACTGGAAGTTCAACAATTCTCTATAACAAAACGAATTTTATATTGCTACTATGACAAATTTCATTCAAGATTACACCAGTACTGCACCAACAGAAGCCATAACACATTATTGGGATTTGCTAAAAAGAACAATTAAAGAAGTAACACAGTCTATTGCAACTTATACAATAAAATATTAGAAAACGAAAGCAGATGTTAGAAAAAGCACTTTTCCTAGTCGAAATATTGGACAGGAATGCCCCGCAAATTTTTTCACTACAAGAAGAAATATCAAAGTATGACCAATACACATTTAACGGGGCTGAAGTAAGAACCAGACCATACGCTCCATTTCAAGAGACACCAAGTAAACAATTTCTAACAATAGAACAAAACATACAAAAGAGTAGAGAAATACACAAAATTGCTGATAAATAGGTCATAGAATTAACAACCACCCCCGGATATAATCAAAGCCTTTCACGAGTTTTACTCTCAATTATACACGCAGGACTCTACACAGTCTCCAACAGGAGAATTTTCCCCGGCCTGTGGCTCACGGTTAAATGTTTACGAGAAAAATATCTTAGATGAGCCTCTCACAGTAAATAACCTACAGTCCGCATTAAACACACTACAAAATCAGTAGGCCCCTGGCCCAGACGGTCTAACAGTGGAATTTTACTCAAAATTTTTTCACCTCCTCGGGCCACTCCTTTTAAAAACACTTCAGGAAGCTTTTAACAAAGAACTCCCCACTAGTTTAAATCAGCCCTACATTACCGTAATACGGTACACAAAGTAAACACAGACAAGAAATACATGCAAAATTACAGACCCATTTCTCTCCTTAATACTGATTATAAAATACTTACCAAGGCCCTAACATTAAAATTACAACCTTTTATGCACAAACTCATACACCAGGATCAAGAATGTGGAGTCAAAAATAGAAACATAAACAAACATACACATTTCATTCGGGATATCATTCATTACACGCATGACAAAAGCACACCTGCAGCAATAATGTCCATAGATCAGTAAAAAGCTTTCGACAGGGTTTCACATTCCTTTTTACACAAAATTCTACATGAAAATAATTTCGGCCAATATTTCAGAACCTGGATAAAAAATCATATACAAAACACCGGAAAGCAAATTGATGATAAATCACACTATAACGGAAAAAATCCCTCTCACTCGATCAGTCAGACAAGGTTGTCCAATGTCTCCTTTACTATATGTACTAGTTTTGGAACCCTTATTAGAAAGTATCCGAAACAATTCAGATATTCAAGGAGTCTTTGTACCAGGTGTTGGTGTAAGGAAATTAATAGCATACGCAGATGACAGTCTTTTTTCCCCCAAACATCTCATCAATAAAAAATATCCTAGATACCTTTGATAAATTAAGCAGAACTAGTGGTTCAAAAATCAACATTAAAAAATAACAAATAATGGGCATAGGACAGTGGACAAATAAAACAGATTTCCTTTACAGCTAGCGCAAACTAATAACATGAAAATATACGGAATACATTTCATGTCTATACCACATAAAACAAACAAAGAAATGTGGAGAAATATAATCTTAAAAACTGAAAATAAATTAAAACGCTACAAATATAAAAATGCTACAATATTCGGTAGAGGCATTATTGTAAACACGTATGTTATCCCTAAGCTACTGTACATATGTAATATTTTTAATCCTCCAAAAAAAAAAAAACGCTAACAAGAATACATTCTCTAATCAGACGTTTCATCTTCGGTCACACAATACTGTCACATATATATGTAAATAGTGCAACAGTGACCCGTCCACCTTTGCTCCCCATCTAAGGTTATATTTTTTGCCACGCGAAACCATGAAATTCGGTTACAAAATTACTCACTGTTGAAGCCACGCCTAATTTTTCTGGTGACACGCGCTAACAAGGTTTACCTTCGTTCAGACAGGCAAAATAACAGTCAACAAGAGCCATGATTCGCTATCTCAATTATCACGCGAGCCGTTTGGGAAATTAGCAATGTTAAACAGACAGGAGAGCGCGGTTAGACGTAATCGGTTCTTTAATCAGGGGAAACGCGAGCAGAGAGTTCCCCGACGTACCTGTTTGATGTGTACGCATACAGGGAGTTAATCGTTCGATATCAGAGGCGAACAGAAAATCTCGGGAGGAAAACGGTTACACGAGTAGCCTTTGTTGTTGATTTGCATGGGCCAACAGAGTTAACGAAGAAATCTTTCATCTGAGGAAACTTACATTTCTGAGTTTCCTAATACGGCCGAAGGCGCGATTTCTCGCACCAGTTAGAGAAATAACAGCATTTCTGTATAAATACTTCGTACTCCCAAATTTAGTATCTAGTCGTTTCGGAATTTTTTTGAAATATCTAGCTCGCCATTCTAGAGCCATTGTAAAAAGTGGATTATTAGAATTTCGTGGAGATTATTCTATTTCTGATTGCGGTAATATATATATATATTAGCATTTAAGTGATTGAATGTGTTAAGTTCATCATTATAATTCACTGGAATTTTCTATGTGCTAATACTAGTGCATAGCTAACTTTTTCCATTGTAAGATTAAATCACCGCTCGCACACAGAAAGAGATGTTTTAATTGACTGATAACTACGCTAGGCAACTGACTATTGACGGAATATAAATTTATTCCTAATCCATTATGTGTAATTGTGTAAGTGACTAATGTAATATCAGTTGGCGAAACAAATAGCTAGTAATGACAAGCGATATTTGAAAGTAGTCATAATTAAATTAACACTGATTTGTGCGCTGAGTGTTTTACCGGGGCGGGAGGGGAAAAGGCGCATACCTTAAAACCCATCCCGGAACCGGTGAGCGAAGCGTGATAAGATAGGCTTAGATTCGTGTGCTTTTAATTTAATTAAATCACGGAGTGGATAAGAGATCTTACCTTTGCGCATGATAGGATAGGTTATTGATATTGTGATTAAATGTTTGGTTTTCTCCTAAATTTTAGTACGGATCACAAACCAGCCTGCCAGCGGTCTGAATAGCACCAGTAAACAATTCTAATTTATTATCGGGTCTTAGATTTTGGCCTGTGCGGTCCTCTTGCTTCATCCAGAGAGAGAGAGTCCAAACGTATACACATTAAGAATTAATTATAACTGGACATGCAAAATACTCAGATTTTTTACATCCAATCTTATCAGCCCGTTGTGGCCAAATGTCTATATAACATTGGTCCCGACTACTGATCATTGTGTTTTCAAGTGGATTTATCCAGAACGAATAAGTGGTTACATAATCGGCACTCAACCCCCAGAGAGAAAAACGATAGGATACTTTCATCATCATTATTGGTTTCTAACAGTTTACCCACCAGACATTTCCTTTAACTATCGGAAGTACGGTGTACTGTCTATTGTGAACACTAGACCACGGCTTATATTTTGCTACATGAACTATCTGATGTGACATTATCATATCCAATAAGCACGAACGAACGAACGAATTTTATTTTCAAAGGGTTGAGAATTGGGCACGCAGGCCCGTCTAACATTCTGCCCTTCCTTTCGCTCACCTTTCATACCGTATCCTTTCAATAGCACATGTATTTTTAGCATTATTTAAGTATACAACATTATCGAGGTAAAATAATAACATACATTTGTAACATCCAGACATAATCAAATTTAAAGGGGGGGGGGGGGGGGGGGAAGAGATTATTAATTAAAATACATTAACAAAAATTAATACCTTAAAAAAAAAATTTTTAATTTAATTTTTTTTTTTATATAACAAACACAATGTAAACCATTCATACACTAAATAAGACATAATTTGAAACGTAATCAGATAATGGTGGCATATAATAAGAACTCGTGACATTTTGGAAATCTGCTGAATTAGCTGGGACTTCATGTGTTGTCAGCGCATGCGGAAAATGTTCCCACAGGTGAGCAACTTTGAGTCCCAAGCAGATACTGCCACAGGGAGTGAACTGTTGACGCCTCCACTACACGAGATCCAGCTTTATGACCTATGCTCCTTAGGGAGGTAAAGGGTATTGACTGATAGATGAGAATCGTACATATAGGCCCGTCTTGCATTTTGCCCTTCCTCTTACTCATCTTTATTGCTAGGTATCCAGACATTCTCCAACATACTTAAGGTATTAGTTCAACGGCGATGCAACATTATAAGTAGTATAAAAGCATACATTTACAGTATCTGATTACAATTAATAAGTAAGGTATATTAAAATGAAAAAAACTAGATCATCAGACCCTCCATACAGTATATTAGATAATAATAATTCAAAAAACATAATCCCTTAGGGCGGCATATAATCCGCACTCATAATGTATTTGAACAGCCTACGATTATATGAGTAGGGACTGTGCATGTTTTTCAGGTCATGTGGAAGATTGTTCCAAAGATGAGCAGCTGAGTAAGCCAAGCTCTTCTTGTACAAATCTAGCCTCGGCTTGGGTACCTCTAACTGGTTTAAGCGCTGACTACGTTTTTCATTGAATTTTAAAAGTGGCCACAGATACGTTGGAGCATTATGTGACAAGATTTTGTGAGCGAATTTAGCTTTTTATTAAAGAGGAAGCGCTTTCTAAGGGGTAATATTTTAAGATAGTTATATAGATCTATACAATGTGTTTGGTGTTTATCAGCAACTAGGCGCACTGCACGTTTTTGAAGTGAATGAAGCCTTTTTGTGTTCGATATGGAACAACCATCCCAGATTGTGGAACAATAGTCTAGGTATGTTTGTATATGAGATGTGTAGAACATTTTCGTTGCCCCCTCATCCAGGAAGTGTTTGATTTTGGCTAGTTGGTAAACTTTTTGTGCCGTTAGCTTTGTGAGTGCACTTACATGTGAGTTCCAACTTAGGTGCTGGTCAACAGTTAGACCTAGAGTTTTATGTTCATTTACGTTTTCAATTAGTGATGTTCCAATGTAGAGCTGAAGCGTTGTTTTCTACGAGTTTTGTAGTTTTTGTCTGGTTGATATTAACATACATTTCGTTTTACTAATATTTATTTGCATTCGATTCTCGTTGCTCCACTTAAAAATATTATGTGTGTCAGTTTGTAAAGATAGTTTTAGTGCAGTGCAACTTTTGTCACTAGTGTAAACAGTACAGTCATCGGCAAACAGGTCACAGGACAAATGTTTGATGTGCAGAGGAAGATCATTAATGTGTACGGCAAAGAGAAGAGGGCCGAGAATAGAGCCCTGAATAGAGCACTATCAAAGTAGGCGTTCCCCTTTAGGAAATTTAACAATTCGTGGAGGAACATGGGCTCACTTCGAACTAGCACAACACTGGAGTTTGATATATGTACACTGATGGTTATGTTCAAGAAGTTGTTAATCAACTAATAGGTAAGCGAGATTGAATGTGGCTACAGATTGACAGAGTGAACGAAAGAGGAGGGAAGATTTCTTTTGTGTAATCATTGTACTCACTTCTTTTTTTTTCTTTTTTTTCTTGTTCGCTAATACTATTATCTTACAGGATAGCTTTACTAGGAACTTTGTTCTTTGCGTTACTGGCTATCTCTACACCCTAGTGTTTATCTTTGACTTTCTTTAAGTTATTAACTTCTTGCGGGATCTTTTTCTCAACAGAGGGGATGGCACTTATGGGGTGATTTTTTCCTAATTCTGTAACCTATGATTTTATTGATTTCTACATGTTTGATGTTGTGAAGAGTTTATATGATAATAAACTTGATAAACTTAATTAACTGTGTTGGTCATCTCTTCCCAATACCCCTACTCCATTTACCATAGTTTTCACGTTTGTGTGTCTTGTTGTCTCATGACTGTGTGTGTATAGCCTAACATATATGTTAAATGTATGGAGAGTAGAATGGTCTGTTAACAAATTACAGTCGTAAAGATAGGCTGGACTACTGGATCTTCTCAATCCAGTGACAGATTCTACCCTTAAACTATTCACTCGTGAACTCTATTTCTCATACCTTATTTCTCACTTATTTACCACTTTGCCTGTTCTATTCAGAAGGACCAAATCTATCTATAATACCTATCAAATTTACGACAAATACATAACATAAAACACAAAACATTAATACAGGATAAAGCAAGGGGTGGGTATATCCCTACAGGATATATCTACCAAAATTCAAGCAATGAGAATCAAATTTATGAGTATTTTTTTTTTCCGTACGCCCGCTAATACTCGAGGCGAAATCTCAGGTTATTATTAATTTCTAACCTGACATTGATTTTACGTGAGTATCTCTTTTCTTGTACAGAGACAGGTTTCCCTCGCCATTCAGGCAGATACTCGCCGATTTCGGAGTGTACCCATTAGAGCTGGGTCGGCCCAGGAGCCGCCAATCCCTGGTCGACAACACTCCTTCAAATGTCCTCGCCAGGTCTCGAGTTAATCCAGTCCAAATCCCGGTCGACGAAAAATCCTCAAATGCCGTCGCCCGGGTTTGATCCTGAATCACCCGGTCGCCAGAGCGGTGTGGTAACCACTACGCTAGCGCGGCTCCTATGAGTATTGTAATAAATGATCCACATGGATATCCCTTATCACATTACTATGCTGGACTACCATTAGCAAAATTTTATAAATTTAACAATACAGCACCGCATCATTTTGGGGTCTTACCAAACTTTTATAAACAATGCGTTGCATGTATACAAGGAAACGAAGCGATAATACACCGAACAACCAAAGAGATATATAAATATTTAGTTTTAGCACAAGAACCTTCTCTTGAACTGTTAAGTCATATTCGAAGTTGCAGTTAGGTGTTAAGGATTTTGGTGTACGGGGCTGGAGTTTGTTAGTAAGTAGGTTAAGGTCATGAGATACATGACGTGTATATACATGTGTGTGGGTAGAGAAAGGTGTAACTCTGTTTAGAGTGTATTTTTATTGAAGTATGCAAGCTTAGAAATTTACATTTTAAAAAAGTTCACTGTTAGAAGCACGTAGAGTATGGTTGAAGAATACTCAGGGGCGTTCATGTGTGAATTGAGGTTTACAGGACATGAGAAAAGCGTGAGAAGTGAATGGAGTTAGCATACTTGTCAGAGAAGAATACTGAGTTGTTAAAGGGGAGTCTGTGGCCATCCGTCGTGGGAGACGGTCAGTGTTTCTAGAGTATGTGAATAGTGTATGTGATTTTTCATTATAATATATTGGATGTGACGCGATGATCTTCTTCTTCTTTGATCCTTAACCACCGACCGTCAAAGCAGTCAGTGGCCACACGCCTAGTGGCGTCTTGTAGGGCAACAACAAATTGATTCCACTTTGCACGGTCGGTGGCCATCCTTCGTACAGTGCCCCAACTCTGGTTCATTCTTTGCATCTCAGCCTCCACAGTCCTCCGCCAAGTTGTTTTTGGTCGGCCTCTCTTTCGCTTTCCTTCAGGGGTCCAAAGCATAGCTGTTCTTTGTGATGGCATCGGGGTCTCTTCTGAGGACATGACCAACCCAGCTCCAGCGTCTGCCAGCTATGATGGTATGCATGTCCTCTTGCTTGCTACGAGTAAGCAGATCTTGGTTGGTGATGGTATTCGGCCAAAAGATTCGGTGAATTTTTCTTAGGCATGTTGTGTGAAAAGAGGACAATTTTGACATTTCCTTCTCTGTGACTCTCCAGCATTCCGCACCATAGAGAAGCACAGAAAGCACGCAACTCTGGTATAATCTTAAATTTGTGCTTGTGCTGTATTGGGAGGACTTCCAGATGTTATTTAGGCTAAAGAAGGCTGTTCTTGCCTTATTCATTCTGATGTTGATGTCTTTGCCTGCCCCACCGTCTGGTGTTACTATGCTTCCTAGGTATGTGAAGGTATCTGTCTGTACCAGTTGCTGATTCCTTACTGATATGGGCTCAGGGTTGCTCACATTGAGCGTCATGACCTCAGACTTCTTTAAATTGATGTTCAAGCCCACCTGCTGGTTAAATTTATTAAGTCTATCCGTTTTTTCCTGGATGTGTTCATGTGAATGTGCCAGCAGTGCAATGTCATCTGCATATTCCAGATCTTCCAATGTTGAAAATGTAGTCAATCTTATTCCTCTTGGACTGCCCTCTGTTGTCTGGCGCATCACCCAGTCTATGACTGTTAAAAATAGAGTGGTTGATAAGGGGCATCCCTGTCGTACTCCTGTCTTCACCTCGAAGGTTAGGTTGCTCTGCCCAACACTACACGTAAAGTTGGCATAGAGGCTTTTTATGATTGACACGACGCGATGATGTACCGCGTAAAGTGTATTTACAAGGCCTTTATATATTATTATTTATAAGAGCGTTGTGGGTTTCCCGCGCTGTAACGTTCAGGAGGAACTTGGATGCCTGGTGATTAGACCAGAGGTATAGATATATGTGCGAGGAGTGAATGCCGCACTTTGGATTAAAAAGACACGTCGTTTTCCCGTGTCAGAAGGAGGTCTATGGTAGGACCATTATATGCTATTATTTGAATGCGCGTTGTGTGCTTTCCCGCACCAATGTGCGAGGAGTGAATGCCGCACTTACATTGTATTACATTGTATACAGACCATATAGAGATTTATGTGCGAGGAGTGAATGCCGCACTTACATTGAATATAGATCAGAGATAGAGATTTATGTGCGAGGGGTGAATGCCGCACTTACATTGAATGCAGTTGTTACCAGTACGTAAGGATGACTGTACTACATATTCTAATTATGCAAGTATTTGTACTATTGTTGCTGATGTCCAGGACTATGCTGTTGAGATTATATGTATGGAACTGTGACCCAGACTTTCTGATTCAATTTATATCATTGTGCGCCCATCCTGTCTTCAAAACCATCGATCTCTACAGTATCAAAGAATAAAGAGAGGTTATAAATATGGTATCTCAGATTATTAGCAGGTGTTCTCACATTTACAAAAAATACACACATCACCAAGAGTGAAAGAAATATTTTACATATTATTATTTCACTCAACACCAATCATGTATAGAGAAAGAATTAAAATTACAGTTTTACTCAGATGTAAACTTTGTAGACTAAATGTCATGGAGACAGAACAACACATTTTCTTTTATTGCGATGCAGTGACACAAACTTTAAACACTTTGAAACAGACATTACAAAAACATACAACAACAGAAGTAGATATGTATAAAGCAGTTATGCTCAGCATCATTCCAAAGATGACTCCACACATTGAAATATATTTACAAACACTTTTGGCAGAATATAGCCATCTGGTATGGATTTGTAGAAATAAAGCCCTCTACGAGCAAAGAGTTTTTAATTCTCAACTTTTTCTACATATATTCACACAGAAAACAAAGCACTTAACTCAGCTAACGTAATTTTCAAAAAAGACGAAGGTCATCAAGCTTTGCACACACCACAAAATTACGTCTTAGGATAATATATTAGTAGTGTACGTGTGAATATATATATATATATATATATATATATATATATATATATATATATATATATATATATATATATATATATATATATATATATATATATATATATATATATATATATATATATATACTGAGCGACTTTAATTACGCATCACTATACGAGTGCGTGGTAAAGTATCTTATGGTAATGCAATTGTTACCGAAATTAGTACACAGGTTCATAAGGTCACCGCCCAGAGGCCAGCATAGTCATTTTGCGCCAACACAGCTGGAGACAAGAGTAGCACGTGAAACACGTAAAACATGATTTAGGTGCCTGGTAAAAATTCTGCACGGAAAACATTAATTTCTTTTCACCTAGAGCTCAGCCTAGAGCACTACGGACTGGAAAACAGTCAATATTTTAGTCCACAACCACAAACACGTCGTCAGACCATGCCTAGACTGAGCGCTGCAGTGAGAGAAAGAGCGATAGGAATGATAACAGGCGGGATGTCCACCAGAGAAGCATCCAGACACTTGAATTGCAACCAGTCCACCATCGTCCGACTGCAACAACGTTTAATGGCCACTGGATCCATTGCAGATCGACCCCGTCAAGGTCAACCCAGAAATGCGACACCTCAACAGGACGCGTATATACGGAAGCTTCATTTGCGGAATCGGTTTTTGGAGCAGCTGTAAAAGCAAGAGATGTTGTTGGGAGACGTGGAACCATATCAGAGCACACCATGCGACGTCAAATGCAGGCGGCAGGACTCAACGCCAGACGTCCTCGAGTCGGCCCAATCCTCTTCCAGTATCATCCCGAGCTCCAGCTGTACCAGCATGATAACGCAAGACCACATACAGCTAGGGCCACCACTGCGTTCCTTCAGGCCAATAATATCGCTGTCATACCATGGCCTTCATTGTCCCCAGATATGGCATTCATTGAACACGTCTGGGACGAGATTGGACGCCAACTCTACCGGCACAGACGACTGCAGACCCTGGATCATTTGCGAAGCGATATAACCAATGTTTGGGATCGACTCCCCCAGGATTTTCTACGCACACTGGTTAACTCCATGCTGAGACGATGCCAGGCTTGCCTTGATGCCAAAGGTGGCCAAACGCGCTACTGAGCGCGTTTACATTGACAGCAACGACATTTTGTGAAACTTTTCAATTTGACCCCTACCTTACACTTGTGACTGTAGTTTTTTTAACACTGCATTTTTACTGCTACGCGGATTGCGGGAATCGGTCGGTAAATGGATACTGTTTCCAGTGGGATATCAAACATGTTTTATTTTATTATTTTAATTCTCGTACATCTTGGTGAGTTATTCATGATTTTGCGTAATTAAAGTCGCCTCCCCCCCCCCCATATATATAATATATATATAATATAAATTTATATATTATGTATATATATTATATATATATTTATATATTATATATATTTTATATTTATATATAATTATATTTTTATTTATATATTTATATAATATATATATATAATATTTATTTTATATATTTATTATAGGGGATTGACATAAGTCTTGGGCCTGACCATGAAGGATTACACAGGAGGAAGATGGAAACTTGGCACATTTAAAAGTTCATCATATTTGCACTGAATGTGTAAAGTACGAGTTTGTTTCTTTAATGAGTTTTCCCGCTACGGTGCACGGCGCAATGTACCCTGTTGACCGGATCTGCTGCTCCAAAGATTTGACAAAACAATGGAAAAGAAGGAGGTCAAAGCTGTGATAAAATTTCTGATGTTTCAGGGAAAAACACCTACTATTTTTTGGAGACCATGGTGACAGTAGATGAGACTTGGGTACACCATAATGACCCCGAATCCAAAATTTGACCACATGCAATGGAAAACCCCGGGCTCCCCAACACCTGTCAGCCGAGGGCGCAGAAATCTTTCAGGAAAAGTGTTGCTGATGTTTTTTTGGGGACGGCAAAGGTGTCCTTTTGAAAGATTATCTGCCTCGTGGGAACACAGTTAATGGACAGTACTATGCAGATCTTCTCACAAAACTAAGAAAGGTTGTGACCAGGAAACGAGGGATAACGAGCACTCAAAATCTTCCTTTGGCTTTTTAAAGACAACGCGCCTCTCACAAAGCACGGCTTGTGCAGCTAGCAGCCAACGATTTGAATATTGAAATTCTTCCACACCCACCACATTCTTCAGATTTTGGCTACCATCAGACTTTTTTCTATTCCCAAATCTTAAAAAAAAAGCTAAAAGGAAATCATTTTGACAGCGATGAAGAGGTTATACTGGCATGTTGATGACTGGTTTAGTTTGAAAAAATAGGGTGTTCTACTCCCAGGGGTCTTTTCAAGGTCAAGCAGAGATGGCAGAAGTGTGTGTTAATTCAGACGGTGGCTTTATTGAAAAAGGAATAAACACTATACAAAATTTCAGCTCTCTGTGACATGTCCTTTTTCATGGTCAGGCCCCAACCCCCAAACTTATGTCAATCCCCTTGTTATATATATATATTTATATTGTATTATATATATTAATAATATATATATAGGCCGGGGGGGGGGGGGGGGGCTATTATAAATATATGTTATATATTTATATATAATATTTAAAAATATTATATATTATAATATATCTATATTATATGGGGGTATATATATATATATATATATATATATATATATATATATATATATATATTATAATATATGTCATATAATATAATATATATAATATATATATATATATATATTATATCTATATATATATATATATATATATATATATTTTATAATATATAGGGGGGGGGGGGGGCCGGGGTATATACGCTATATATATATATATATATATATGTTATATTTATATTGTATATATATTATATGTTAGTATATATATTTTTATGGGGGGGCCTTGTCGGGGGGGGGTGGGGTATATATATTATATATATATATATATAATATATATATGTGTGTGTGTGTGTGTGTGTGTGTGTGTGTATGTATGTATGTATGTATGTATGTATGTATGTATGTACATGTATGTATATATGTGTGTGTGTTTATATATATATATATATATATATATATGTGTGTGTGTGTGCGTGTATATATATGTGTGTGTGTATGTGTGCATAAATATGTTTACGAGTATGTATATATGTATATACATATATATATGTGTGTATATATATTGGTATGCGTGTGGAGGTAGATATATGTATGTACATGATACGTGTTGGTTTCGGGGTCTTTTGTATAATAATAATTGTTTGAGTAAATTTAGTATTACTCTGACCACAGTCACATAGGGGATGTCTAGCAGACCCCGCACGCAGTCCAACCACTCCACATCTTTATATTTACGATAAGGCACCCTGGACAAGTTTATATATATTTATTCAAAGAGACGAAGCTCCATAGATCCATTCGTGAAATGCATATACAGTAGTTTATGGCGTCAACTCTACAGTCTTTAGTATTGATCTGTAACGTTTGCTAGTAGAACAATGTCGGAGACATTTTCATGCATTTTATTAAAAGTCAAACACTCACGTTCTGCAAATAAAGCATCATTCCTTTCACAAAGAAACTAGTCTCGCCTCACGGCGTTATATGGGCGAGCTAGTGATGGTACATAGTAGGAAGATGTCTTGAAACATTATAATATTCAGGAGCTCACAAACACACATCCATCTGCCAAGAAAAACACAACAGAAGACCTAGAAAGATCGCTGACTTCTGCTGACAGCAACCGTAGACTTTTGCTACTAGGCCCAAATGTCAGTGACGTACTTCCTGTAAACAAGGGTCACCGGTCATCAACAAATATCTATATCAGTCGAGCCGTATTGATATCGACATACATGTTATGAATTTAACTCATAACATTTACTCTGCCCCCCCCCCCCCCCCCCCCGTCAAATAATGGAAACGAAGTTTGCATTATTTACTGGTGTGAGTTCAAACATCACTGGAGTGAAAAGATGGTTTCATCAAATTTCACTGTTAGTATGAAATAGTATAGCACCCAGGTTTGTGCTCCAGAGTAGGCAAATAAACACTCAAGGTGTGAACATTAGTAACAAAATTACTAACACCATCGACTACCAAGGAGACAAATCATTTGACAACTATGTGAGGTAACCATAGCAAAATCAGCTAACATGTTTACAAAAATGATGGTATCCGTCCATGCATTCTCATACCGCACACCGTCTAAAACACCTAACTGTCCCGTCAGGTAACATTAGTCAATTTGTCTCAAAATGCAAAGCATTAAAATTAATACAATTATTTAATAGAGTCAATAGATGACATCAGGCAGACAATCAAGCAATGAAGTGAGTGAATGCAATATTTTTGTGAATTGATCAAAATTATGTGTGCCTCAAAATTATATGTTAGCAAAATATTATATTAATGGTAAGCGAAGCAAGGTAATTCTGTATATGACACATTTGTGTGAGCAATAGATAAGACTATGCTTATGCGTTGTACTAATAGATAATAGTATGGCGTATTAGCCAATTAATGTTGTAAAATCCAGTGTGAGTGTGACATAAATTTGTGTCAAAACCCAACAATTTCTAGTGAATTCACATTAGTTACTACTTAATATTACACATAATAGTTCAAGTCCACAGTGCAAAGTCCTTCCGCTACTTAATAAATGTTCATAAACTATTCCTAGACGTATGTAGAATTACATCATTGTCACTTTCCATGATTGTTCTCCCTGCAATAGAATGTCCGTAACGAATCCAAATGTTACTACACACAGTAATCCGCAATCGAAAAATAGTCACATCGGAAATTAATTGTTGTGTCCCCTTGATACTTCGAGTCATTCATCTCATAGTTATGTCCCTTTATTTGCCGACATTAGTTTTTCCAATTAAAAACGACAATTCATGTACTTCAGAAAATATCCATAAGTCAACGTATTTTGAACATTCCATATAATTGGAATGCGTAAGCTGTCCAATAGCACCTGAGTACGGTCATTAAAGCACGATCCATGTACAGAATGCGCTGAGTTGATCAAGGTATCACACCATATTGAGCATTTGAGAATTCATCATCATCCTGTTGCTGTGTGAACCTCTTTCTCATATCAGCAATGTTTTCTTCTATGAAAATGCAACCACGTAGATTAGTTTTCAGCATAGTGAGCGTACAAAATGTTATAATATTCTTCATTATTATAGCTACTGTAGCAATGTAGTGGTGTCATACGAACACGTCATCATACACGTAATAATTTCTTGATCAGGACATCATAAAGTTTGGTGACATGTTAGCTGGAATTCTGTGAGTCATCTGTATTTGTAGAGTTGATAGGTGATATAGGGTCTTTAATGCACCTTGATAAAACATCAGCCAAGACATTTTGGCTTCCCTTAATGACTTTTATGTTGTAATCATATGGTTGAAGAGCGAGCAAGGCTCTGGTGGCCCTTTCGTTCTTGAATCTCGCTGTTTTGAGATATGAAAGTGCTTTCTGGTCGGTCTCCAGGGTGAATTGTGCTCACATCAGGTACCGTTGCAACTTTGTATAGCAGAAGAAGATCGCTAGCAGTTCCCTTTCCACGATGGGATACCGCTGCTCTGTGGGCGACAATTTACGGCTAACATATAGCGTTGGGTGCATGTAGCCTTCAAACTGCTGCATCAACGGTCCACCGATTCCCGTAGCCGAAGCGTCTATTCTGAGGGTAAATGGAAATCGAGCGTCAGGTAATCTCAAAATTGGTGATTTAGAAAAAGAACATTTAATGTACATTTAAGGACACATTACAAGCATGCGACCATATAATCTTAATTTGGCGAGTTCTTCTTTACCAACGAAGACAGAACTGAGGTAATATCTGAAAAATTAGGTAAGAACTGTCTATAGAAATTCACCAAACCTAACAGACTGCGAACTTGTTTCTTAGTTCGAGGAATGTCAAGATTTAAGATTTTCGAGATAGTAGAATCCTCAGATTTAAGAAACCCACCTCCAACTTTATGACCAAGAATAGAAATTTCAGTGAATCCTATTCTCGACTTAGAAGGTCTAGCAGTAAGATTATGACGACGCAATGTATTCAACAAAGAATGAATTCCGATAACATGTTCTTCCCAAGTCTGATGAAATAAACAACAAATATCATCGATATGAGTGATTAAATCATCACGGTCAGAGAAAAGTTTTCGCATCATGCAAACAAAGGTAGCAGGAGCGTTAACAAGACCGAGCGACATAAAATTGAATTGAAACAATCCTAGAGATGTAGCGATGGCTGTGTAAGGCTTAGCTTTGTCTGATAGTGGCACTTGCCAGTAGCCTTTTGACAAGTCAAATTTGGAAAGAAAGTAGCAGTAGCTAATTTGTCCAGAAAAGAATCTAACAATGGTAATGGTTCTGCGTCTGGAATAGTCCAGGGAACTTAGGCGCCTGAAATCTATGCAAATACGAATAGATTTATCTTTTTTTCCTAATCACGACCATAGGAAAACTGTATGGTGAATGTGACGGGGATATTGATATTTAACTTGATCATTTCTTTTATTTCTTCCTGTACCTGTGATTGTAAATGAATAGGTATAGGATAAGGTTTCAATTTGATAGGTCTAAAATCTGTGTAGCACGATATTATGTTTGAATGATATCCGTATGCCCAGGAACATCTGTGAGCACATCAGAAAAAGATTGCAGTAATTGAGAAATCCGCTCCTTCTGATGAGAAGCAAGAGTCGGTGCAATAGAAACATCTTTCCAACTCTCAGTAGCAAAAAATGTAAAATTGGTAAAGATAAGAGTGGTTCAGCACCATCAGATAAGTCAGAACTTTCCTCCTGAATTACCGCTAACTAAGAGCAACGATCAACAGATTCGTCGATAGCTTCAAAGACTGGTTTAAGATGCGGAGGACGAGCATGAAATTGCTGTAACATATTGATATGAACAGTTTTTTCATTCCCATTAATAGATAAAATATAGTCAACATCTGACAATTTATCAATAATTGTATAAGGTCCTCTCCATGACACAAGTAATTTATTGTCTTTATTAGGTAGTAAGACATAGGCTTCATCACGTGGCCATAATTGGCGCAGTTTCCTGTTTTGATTGGCAAACAGATGAGCCTTTAATTTTGCCTTTTCTGACGCCTCCACTACTATTTGGCATGCGTCGATAATCTTTTTTTCTCAAATTGACAACATATTGGTACGAGGTTTGAACATCTTCGTTCATGTCAGCTCCCACCAATAATTGTTTTAAAAATGGACATAGGTCCTCGACGTTTAGCACCAAAAACTAACTCAAATGGCGCGAACCCGGTGTGTTCGTTGGAAATTTTCTCTGTAAGCGAATAAAATCGCGGGCAAGACCTTGTCCCAATCCTATAGATATGTAGTGGTAACTTTACCCAACATCTGCTTCAAATTCCTGTTGAGCCTCTCAATTTTACCATTCGATGCTGCGTGATAGATTAAACTAAGAGAGCGATCAATATCGAACTCTTTCATCACCTATTTCATGACGTCAGAGACGAATTGAGTTCCCCGGTCTGATAGTATGTTTTCGGGAAAACCCAATCTGCTGAAAATTAAAAATAGCGCATCCGCTACGGCAACAGTTGATATAGTTTGAAGAGGTATCGCTTCTGGCCAGCGGGTGCACATATCAATGCATGTCAGCACATATTTATGCCATTTAGCTGACGTGACCTTTAATGGACCAATAAGGTCAATAGCCATCTTTGCGAATGGACGCAAAGAAATATCAGATTCCTGGATAGGCGCATTATGCTTAGGCCTTTTTGTTGCCACACCTTGGCAGTGTGCCAAGTGTGTGCATGTGTGACAAAAAGCCTTAACATCTTTTGTCACACCAGGTCAAAAGAAATGCGACAAAACCCTTTGCTTTGTTCTTGCAATACCTAAATGACCCGCGCAATTAATGTTGTGGGCATGTCATAAAAGAAATGGCCTAAAACAAGCTGGTACCATAATCAGTTTTTTTTACAGATGTATAATCCTGAAAATGTCTAATCAAAATACCATTTCTTAAAGTGTACCAGTGTTTAGCATTATCACGAAGCATCACATCATCTGATTTAGCAACCTGAAAAAAATTTCTTCAAGGAATCATCATCATTTTGTCTCTGAATGAAAGACTCCTTATCAATAAGTTCCACCTGTAAATTATCATCACTTTCCTCTTCATCATCATTATTTTCCTCATTATTATTATGCTCTTCATCATTCACCACCTCCTCAGTCTCATTCTCATCATTCACCACCTCAAATACAACATTATCACTTTGGTTGTGATTATCCAATTTAGCACGAGCCTGAGCTCTGGTTGAAACATCATTTGCACTTATCAGATGATGTTGTTCCCATTTTTCAATATCTTCCTTTGTGTATTCACGAAGACCAGGAATATTTCCTAAGGTTATTCCTGCGATGGGACTATTTAACAGGCACACGAGAGTTCTCCCTGTAAAGTACGGGGTATCCAAAAATACTTCCGCAGTTGGATAGTATTCCATGGTGCCACAAAATGTAATGCATTTCACCTCCCTTTCTGTATAATCTGACTGATCTACCAACGATCTGCGCACACCACTCGTTGTGCAACCTGTGTCCCTCAAAAGTGACACCAGTTGGTTGTTCACAAAACCCTTATTAAATACCAGTGAACCTGTTCCATCACATGAGGACATGACTGGTAAAGGATGTCCACATAAAAGCCTAGGCACTCCGTCTAGCTGAAACAAAGAATTGCATTCAGAACAATTAGTACTGTTAGACAAATCCACACTACATGCATTTGGATGAGATATACTATTATTAGTGTGAACTGGATTATTGTCCCTAACATGTACAACAGCATTTGAACGTTCAGGATTCCTTGATTGTCTGAAGTTATTGTTCTGTTGAGAACCTCTGTTATTAAAAGAATTGTCATTATTTCTATAAAATGACCATTGTCCTCTGCCTGATCTGGCATTGTATCCTCCTCTATTTTGATAATCATAAGGCCTGAATGATGATTGTTAATTAAAATATCCATCATCATAAGAGTTATAATTTCTTTGAGGTTGTGGGAATTTTTTGTTAAAATTATATCTCGTTCTGTTGTTGCCATAGTTATGATTTTGATTAACTCTATAGTTTTTGTCTATGCTGTTTGATCTCTGCCTAGGTGGATTATAATTTACAGTCCTAGCAGATGCCACTGGCAAAGAATCCTTAATGTTATTCTTACTAAGGTTCCTACCCGTATGTGCAACTTGAAATTGACGACCAAGAATTTCAAAGTTAAACAAAGTTTCTGGTTTCCTCTCCTGCAGGAATGACAAAAAGTCGCCACTAATTGAAGACAAAACCTTGTCTCTCAGAATCAAATCAGATAGCCCTTCAAAAGTTTTTTTTCAATCTTGGACAAATCAACCCATCTAGAAAAGTACAACTTAACAGATGAGATAAATTCAGTAAAATATTTTGCTGAATCTGGTAATAGTGACTTAAACTTCAACCTGTAGCCATTTTCATCCAATTGATAATTTCTTCAGTAACAAGGCCTTTACAGCCTCATAGTCTTTTCTAGTCTGACCATCCATTTCGTACAGACTGCAGTAGGTGCATCACCCACTAATAA
>JAMPIV010015390.1:0-52362 GCA_024509875.1 Oreohelix idahoensis | reverse complement strand
ATAGGAATAGTTGTTGTATTGGGAGTGGGATTTTGTTATTGTTGAGTTAAGGGAGTGATGGTGGTAGGTTAAAGAAAGAAGTGAAATGAGGGATTAAAGTTAGGTTATGTAGATGACAATAGGTGGGGAGGTTTAGAGTTTTTTAAAGGTAATTGAGGGTGGAACTGTTAGTGGAGAGGGATGGTAGGTGTGTTTAATTTTGGAGTTTCAGAGTAGGGAGTGTTTAGGTAAAGATGGGTGGGAGGATGGAGGAAGGGGTCTGGTTTAGTAGAGGGGGTAAAGGGTTTGGGGTTGTGTGTGGTAATGGTTTGGTGGTAGGGTCTGGGTAGGTGGGGGTAAGTTGGGAGTTGTGTGGAAGTGAGAGGTGTGAGAATTTAGTTATTGAAGTGTTATTTTTTGGGTGGGGGGGGGTGGTTTGGGAATGGGGTTGTGCTAATATTAGTGTTTGGGGGTGTTATTTATGGTGTAATTGGGGTAGGGGTGGTTTGTTTGTTTGGGGGTATTTGTATGTGGGTGTATTGGGTAGATTTGTTAATTCTGCGCGATATTTTATGATGGGATGTAAATTATTTTGTAGGTATGGGTTGAGTGGTGTTTGGATGTAATAGAGTTTGAAATATTTTTTTTGTAATGTGGTTAAGGTATGTGTGGAAATAATTATGGTTTAAATAGTTGTTGGTATGAAGGACATTTGTGTTGTATTGGAATTGTTTTATGTTGTAGGGTTAAAGTGGTTATGGAGGTTTAATTTTGGGTGATAGTGGTGAAGTGGGGTGAAATTCTTATATAGGGGTGGAGGATAAGTTTTTATTTTTAGGGATGATTAAGGTGAGTGATAAATTTTATTAATGAAGGAGGAATTTGGTAGTTGTATTTAGTGAAGGATATGGGTGGAAAAGTTAGGATTGGGGAGAAGAGAGGATTGAACCGTGTTCTTGATTAAAGGTTTAATTTAGTTGGGGGTGTGGAGGGTTGTTAGGTGGGAGATTATTTGGTTGAGTGTGGGTAAAGGGAATAATGGGGTTAGACATTATGAATGTTTTGATTTGATGAGGTAGTGGGTATATGTTGGAGGGGGTAGGTGAATTGTAATGGGGTTGTTTGATTAAATTGTGGGTTTGTTTTGTAGTGGTGTGAGGGGGGATGAGTGTTTGTGGTGTTTTGGGTAGGTTGTATGAGAAGTTTATACAGTGGGTTGGGTTTTGGGTTTTGGGGGTTGTTGTGTGTGGTTTGAGTTGGGTGGTGATTGGGGGGGGGGTTGGGGGAGGTTAGTGATGGGGTAATTTGATTTTGAAATAGATGGATGAGAAAAGTTTTGGGGGGGGGGTAAATTGAGGGATGGTGGGGGGAGTTTGGGGGTGTGGGTATGGAATGTTGTAGGGGGTGGATAGTTGGGGGTGAAATTATGGAGGGGGTTTGGGGGGGGATGAAATGTTATGGGGGAATGGGATATGTGGGGTGTGGTTAGGGTGAGGGGTTGTTTGTGGGTAGGATGGATGGTGGTGGGGATTTAGAGTTTGGTGAGTTGTAATTTGTTTGTTTTGAATATGGGGGGGATAAGGATTTTATTGTTGATTGTTGTATTAAGTAGGATGAGAAATAATTTTTGATGGTTAGAATGGGTGTACTAACGGTTTAAAAAGGACATTTGGGGTATGAAGGGGGGTGGAGGGGTGGGTTGTATTTATAGGTTAGTGGGTTGTGTTTACTAGGGTATGGGAGGGGGAAGTTTTGTTTTTAAGGGTTGTTGGTGTTATGGGGGGGGTTAAGGGGGGTTATTGATTTTTGGTTTAGGGATAGGTGACTGATGATTGATTATGGGGTTGAAAGAATTTTATAGTGTTGGGGGTTGTGTTGATGGGTTTTGTGGAAGGTTTTTATGGTAGTTGTATGTTGGGGGAATGTTAGGGTGTTTAGTATTGGGGGGGTTTATTATGGGCATTGAGTATAGTTTTATAAGAATTTGGAGTATGTTTACGTTTGGAAGGGGGGTGGTTTTGTATGGATAAAGGGGGTTAGTTATATGTGTGGGGTTAGGTTTTGTTGTGGGTTATTGGAGTGGTTAGGGGCATTTGATTATATGGAATGGTGGGGATTGTAGGGGGTTTGTCTGGGATTTAGATAACGTGTTAAATCGTGTATGTTTTTGAGGAGGTGTATGATTGTTTGATATTTAGGGGTGTGTGGGTTTGACTAGGTTTATTTGTTGGTATGAGAATTGGGAAAAATAGGTATGGATATGAAGTTGTTTATGAATGAATTGAATATGTAGTGGTTGGGTGGGTTTGGAGTAGTTTTGAGTTGGTATAGTTTAATTAAGGGGGGGGGGGAGGGGTGATGTGTGTTTTGGGGGGGGGATTGTTTGCGATGGGGGATAGAAGTACTATACATTAGATTAAGGTGGTGGTTTGTATGTAAAGTGAAAATGTAAACCAGGGGATTTAGTGAAGGTTTTTTGTGATATGGGAAAGGTTGGGATAGATGTTGTAGAAGTAGGGGTTTTGAAATGATATCGTTTTGTTGGTTTGGGGATTTCACTTGATATTTGAATTTTATAAGATGGTTGACTTGAGGTTTGTGAGATATGTTGTTTAGTGATGATGGGGGGGAAGGGTTATAATTTGTTGTTTGTTTAGGAGAAAGTGGATATTTTGTGACCTATAAGTTGTGAATTGTGGGGGTTTGATGGGGGGTTTTATGTTGATTTTTGGATTTTAGGTGGTATTGGGGATATGATGTTGTAACTGACATTTTCTGAGTGATTGATGTTGTATTTGGGGGGGATTGTGAGTATTTAGGGGATGGTAGAATTGAGACAACGCAGTCTTCCGTAATAGGTTATATGGGATTATTTTGTTATGGAAGTTGTGGACAATGTGAATAGGTTGTAAATGCCCATTGGATGTTGTTTGGGATTAGGTGGGAAAAAAGGGTGGGGGGGAGGGGTAGTGGGTTTTAGGAGTGATTTATTAGGTGTAGTGTGAAGTGTTATGGTTGGTTTAATGTTAGGATTGGATGTTGGGAAAAGTTTAGTTTTGATTAAAGTAGTATTGGTAATGGATTTAATGGTTTGGATGGGGTTTTTGATTTGGGTTGAGGGGAAGAATATATTTTTGGTTTTTTGGGTAGAGGTTGGGGTGTAATTAGGTGGATTGTGGGGATTGGGGTGTTGGGTGTGGTTAAAGTGTAAAATTAATGGGGAAATATACGAATTTATAAAGGGGGGTTTGGTATGGGTTTGTGGGTAATGGAGGTGGGTTTTAGGATATAGGTGGAAAGTATTCTAGGTAAAAGGGTTATTTGGTGGGATGGGATGATTAGAATGTTTAGGAGGGTTAATGGGGTGTTGGGGTTGGTTTGTGGGTTGGGGTTGGGGGGTAGGTTTGGGTGGTTTGATTTGTTGGTGTTAGGTGGGAGGGAATTTGTTGAGGGGGGGGGAAAATGTTGTAATAAGGGGGTTATTAAGGGAAATAGGATATGGGGTATTAGTTGGAGGTTGTTATTTGTTGAGGTAGGGATTTTTGGGGATTTTGGGGGGGGTGGTGGTGAAATAACGGGGGATTTGGGGTGTTTATGGGTGGAGGTGGGGTGGGTTATGAGGATTATTGTTTTACGGGGAGTGGATTTCTTTTTGATTTGTATGATTAAATGATGGTATTAATGGTTATGGGGGGGATTTATGGTTTTGGTTGTGGTTATTGGGGTGAGATATATGGATGTATTGGGGGATGATGGGGGATATGTTTTGTGGGGTGGAAGGTTGGGGGGGGGATGTTATGGGGTTGGGGGGGTTGAATGTATGTTGGGGGTAGAGGGGTGGGAAGGGATTTTGGGGTTTTGTGTTAAGGGGGGGTATATGGGTTAATGTTTGGATGGGGGGTGTGAATTGAGTAGGTTGTTTATTTGATTGGGGTGTGATTTGGGTAATTTGGGTTTGGTGATAATGTGAGAATGGGGAGGGTTGAAATTATTGTATTGAGGGGGGAGGGATGGGGGGTGTTGGTTTGGGTGTTGGTTTGGGTTTAAGGTTAAGTGTTTATAATATTGGGGGAAGTTTAAATTGTTATGTATAAGAGGGTTGGAGGGGTGTTTTGTAATGGGTATGTTTGAAATTGGGGAGATTTGTGGGGGGGTTTTGAATTATAGTGGTGTTTTGGGATTAGTGGTGTGGTTGTGGATTTTGTTGGGGATGTTGTTTTTATTGGGGGTGATAGATAGTGGTGGGGTTTGGTTAGTTTTTATTATATTTGGGGGTGAAGGGGGGGGTGGGGGTTTAAGGGTGTTTGAATATGGGGAGGGGGTTTTTTGTTTGTTGGGGGTGGTATTGTGGTGATTGTTGGGTGATATTAGGGTGGGGGGGGTGTGTGTAGTGGAGTAATTGGGGTGTTAGTGGTTATTATGTAGATTTGGGATTGTGTTATGTGGGGGGGAATGTTGTGAATGGGGGGGTTGGGGTTTGAGGTGGGTGGGTAAGTTAGTGAGGAGAAAGATTGGGGATATGATATAATATATGTTGTGGGTTATTTTTAATTACAATAGTTGATTGGAGTTTTTTGATTTTGGAATGATATTTGGGATAGAGTTATATGGTTATGTTTTAGGGGGATTGTAAAGGTTAAAGATAAGTTTGGGGGTTTTGTGTTGTTGGTGGGTGTGTGGGTTGGTTTAGGTGATAATGGGGTGTTGTTTGTTGGTATGTGGGGTATAGTTGGATGATATGTTGGATATGTGTATTGTGGGTGATGGGGTGGTGTTTATTTTTGTTGGGGGTACATTGTAGTTGTAGTTGAGTTGGGAGGTTATGTGTATAGGTTCATTTCATAGTCAATGAAGTGTATATGTGTCCTGATTCATATACAAAGGAACCAGGAATCACAATCAGGTGGTTTGTTTACAAGTATGTTTTGTGAGGTGGGTGTGGGTTTGTTTTCATTTTTTGGGTTATGTTGTTTTGAGGTGAGGGTAAGCTTGACATTAAAATTAAAAATTCATGTAAAATAAATGTGGGTGGATTTAGTTGGATGAGGAGGGTTAGTTGTTTGTTTAGGGGTTTTGGTTGAAATTATGGGGTGGAAGGAATGAGTGTAGTTGGGGAGTTCAGGGGTATGGGTGGGTTATTAATGGTCATAGATGACTAAGTGTATTTATTTCTTTGGGGTAGATGGGTGATGGTCTCATCAGGGGGTATGTTTAGAGTTGACGCCCTCAGGTTTGTTGGTTGTAGTTCCAGATATTGGTAATTGTGATTGGCCTGGAATGAAGAGGTGGGTTTTTTGTGATGAGGTTATTTAAGTGACTAGTATTTGGTTTTTAACACGTTCACAAGTTTTGGTTGGAGACATGGGTTGATTTTTATGTAGATGGTATGGAGTAGTGGGGTTAGTGAGTCTGTATTTTTAGAAGTGATGTTTAGTGTATGTTACATAGGGGTCTTATTTGAAATGGGGAGGAAATAATTGTTGAGCTTTTCAGCCTGGCAAATTCCATTTAGGTTTAAGTTTTATCTGTTGGCTGGTGGAATGGGCGCCCAGGAAACTCCTCGCTCTCCAGTTAGGACCCCTACTACATGTTCACATGGCCTTAGAATTCCCCCTCCCCCTGTGGGCCTCCCCCTGGAGAGAAACAAACACACTCTCATCCTCACCTAAGGCTAAAGGTGACCCCAGGTGGAGTATGCAGTCCGAACTCTGAGGGATTCCCCAGCAATGGGTCTTGACCAGATGGGGTGGAGGAGAAAGTCTTGGGGTGAATTAAGGTTAGGGGTAACAGTGTATTTGAAAAATTCTGATTGGTGTTCATTGCAGGATATGAGTTTTGGGTTATAGTGGGTGGTGGAATGACCCATGGTCCCTATAAGTAACTAAAACATTGCTGGAGAAGATGTGGGTTATGGTTTGTTTGAGGGTCTTATTACCTAGTTGAATGGATAATTATTTTAATTTGATGTATTGAGTTATATGATAGTATAGTTTTAAGGTGGTGATAGGATGTACTACATGTAGAGTAGGGGTCAGTCTCGCAACAAATAAAGCACAGATTACATGAAGGCGTATGAGGGTAATATGATATAGGAGGAGATGATGATTGTTGGGCTGGTAATACGTTGAAGAGGAAAGGGGTTATGACCAGTGGAATTGGTGAGAGATTTAATAGAAAAATTAATGGTTGGGTAGGCCTCTGGCAGGTCCAGCATTTAATTTCTTTGGGTGTTGGGGTATCCAAAATATTTGCGAGATATTAGATGAGTTGACCATGGAAGGGAGGGTTAGTGGTTCTCCATGTTATGTAGGGAAGGGTTTTGTGTAGAGGTCCATCATACCGCTACTGGGAGTTTAAGAGAAAAGATTGGGGTCTTGTATTGAGACTCTGTAGGTGAATCCATGGGGACTCCAGACACCCTCTGGGTGTTTGGACCATACGGAGCTGCCGACATTCTGGGGAGATAAACCATATAGAAAATATAGTAGGAGGGTTTAGCACCCTGAATAGAGGTAGTTGTCCCTTGGAGTAAATGCCCACTGAACTATTTCATAATATACATTCAATTTTCATTGGAGGAAAGTTGAGTAGGTCAGTGCTGACCAGAGTTCAGGGATGAAAAAAAAAGAAGTGGAGGCTTGGTTAGTTTTGAATTCCTGGCACATCATTGGAGAATTAAGTCGGGTGCGCAGTTACGTACTGATTGAACAAGATTCCGCAATACACCATAAATCTTCCATTAATGATATTGTTTTAGGGTTTACTTGATTATTCCAGCTTATCCTCATAATATTATACTATAACGGCACGACTCAGTGACATACAGAGATGACATTGTCTCTATTAGCTGGCTAGTAAAATTACATAAGTCAATTCTCATGTACGTTTCGGTGTGTGGTTGTGATTGTGATAGGGAAAGACTGAATTTGTTATGGATTGTGTATTCGATACTATAACGCAACCTAAGAAGATTTATGGATCCTGGCGTTTCCTCTGGCAGATCGGCCAGTTGATTACGACCATTTTTATGGTAAGAAGTTAGGTTTAGGTACGTACTAATTGTGATCATGAGAAAGATTCATTGTGGGGCATCGTGAGATGTAAGTAATGCGTATGGGGCAATATTGTTCGGAGAGTGAACTCAAAATTTGGGGTAACTAAGTTTATTAACATTAATGTTGACGATATCGCTCTGGATATACAATGCTGTTATGTATCTAATAACATAGTGGCCCTGGCATACAACCAAGATAGTAATGTATAGCCCGAGTAAGTCGTGAGATTAGTACATGTAACATTGGTTTAGGATCCAGAATCAATAAGAACGTAACCTGAAAAATGCTTAAAGGTAGCTAGAGGTAGTTTGTCAGGTGTAAATCCACCATAAGATGTAGGAGGTTTAGTGTATAAAAGGTTAGTTTTTAGTAATGAATTTGGGGATACTGTTGGAGTAGATAAAAGTATTATGATGTTAAAAGGGAAAGAGGATTTGTTGTTATTAGTGATTCATATTGTCTTAAAAGCTGTCAGTAGGTCCCTAATGGGTTACCTGAATTGTGACAGTGAGGTGCTTTGTAAGGGGGGGGGGGGGGGTGTGTCGGAAAAGCTATTCTATTGTAATTTGGATGGTTAGAATTTGTTATTAATTCCTGACTAAAGCTGAAGTCTTGCGAACGTGGGATATATGGGGTTCTATGGGGGTGAAGGGGTAGTTTGAAGAGGGGTAAAAACCCAAAATTGATTGTGGAAATGGGTGAGTTATGAGTGGGGGGGGGGGGGTGAGAGCTTTCGTGGCTGCGTTCAGGATGTTGTAAATTCCTTCAGGTAGTTAATGACTAAGAGGGTGTTTGGTAAGTTTTTGGTGGTGGTGTTTGGGTATCAGTAATATTGATGGTTGGGGGAGAAGATGAGGGAGTTGTTTGAATCATATAATGGTTACTCATGCTCGCAATGTGGTGGTATGTTTGGTCCAGGAGTAGTATCGCGAGTGATGTGGGGGTGGTTGAGTAGTGGTTTGGGGGGGAATGTCAAGTAGGCAGTTGATTAGGGTTTTACTATGCTAGGGATAAGTATGGGTCCTAATAATGGTGTGGTGGGGTTTAGATGGGTAGGTGGGGATACATTATGTTTTCATGAAAGGGAGGGGTGTGGGGTGGGGTTTAGTGATTCCTCTACTCATCTGGATTGGTAGTGAATTAAATTCATGGTATGTCCGAAAAAGTCGTAGATCTTCAGGGACTAGTTCACTCGCCTGGGAATGATTGGAATGATATATTGGGGGGGAAGGATGTTGTGGGGGATCTAAGCCTGAAGGGTGTTTGTTTGGAGTGGAGTGATTGTTTAAGGTTCTGGATTCAGAATGTTGATTTGCGTTACACTGGGTGTTGGGACTTCAAGCCTGTAGTTTGAAGGAGGAGGGGTTTAGGTGATTGGGAGTGTTATTTGAGCGAACGCGTGTTTAATGTCGCTGTCTGGGGGTGAGGGAAGGGAATAAAATGTGGTTCTTAGTATGTTCCAAGTGGTAAGGGATTGTTGAAATGTCTGTTATGTGTTTGGTTCATTTTGCTTAGTGCGTAGAATAAAGTTTTGTGATGTACATGGCCATTTCAGGAATATTTAAGATTTAGGTCATCTATGTCTATCAGATGGAAGGACGAAATCCTCTGGTATCCTTAGAAATCGTAAAAGTATAAGTAGTAGCATTGTGTGTTAATTGGAAACGCGTTATGATATGCATGAAGGCCCTTATATCAACGTGCTTGTCATTTACAATTTTTCCAAGCTGTAGCTGGAGTTTTCTTTCCTCAGCTTCTGATTCCCTTTTTTGTTTTTCCATTTCCATTTGGAATCTTTTTTCATCCACCTGCATCTGCAGTTTCTTTTGTTCAGCTTCCATTGCTTTATCATATCGAGCAGTTGCAAATTCTTCTAACTTATCACCAGTCTTCCCAAGTAATTTACCCTGCTCAATAAAGTGCTCAAATGTAGACATGTTGTCTAACATATGAGTCCAAAACCTGAAATAATTAACTAATTTATTTCAAACCTAAGTGTAACAAGTCTTAATTAAGCACTTGTATATTCACATCACCTTATATTATCCCAGTCTCTGTGGGAAACAAGTCTCCAATCAAAGAACTTGTATATGAAATATCAACAATCAATTCTTGATCATAAGTGCACTTCTCATTCAATAGTGCACGACACTATTCATCATTCATTTATCATCAGTGTAGTAGTAACAGTGCATTAGCATAGCCCATTAACTAATTACTATAACTGTAAACAATGACTATGTAAACACATGCAGAATGTAAACATTGAAAATGTAAACAATACAAACAATGTAAACAATAACAATGTAAACAATAACAAAGATCAGCAACAATACAAAAACTTTCGCAGAAATCAACTAAAAATAAAGCAGAAATTAATGAAATATCACAAAAAATGTGACGATATCTGCGATAGAATTAAACAAAATACATGACACCACAGTGTATAAACAAAAATGTTGTATGAAACTAAATTATAGACAAGAGTAGGCTAACAAATACAAACAAATCAAAACAAAACTAAAGAATGCGAAATAATAACGAAAACAATATTAAAACATGTCATCACAGCTAACATAAATAGCAACAGAAGTCGCTTAGCAAATTCCAGTATTGGAAATTTGCAAACCTTACAGAAAACGCTCACAATAGACGACCTCTATGACGTGGCATAATCTAACGGAGACACCACCCAACCGAGAACCCGCTGAAATATAAACATATAAATATACGAATAACATATAAACATATAACATATAGAATGAGATGATACACAGAAGACTCAGCAGAAGTATAAGGGCACAGTTTACATACAAACAGGCCACTTAACTTATAGGCTTCCAATCGTAGAACAGCAGAAAAAACGGATGTCAATCAACGTCCTAAAGAGCGAAGCTCCAACGATGATGGCACATCTGAACTGCTTCCACTGCTAACACGATGGTACAAGAGCTTCTGAAATACTGTGTGTTGAGTTGTTTCGGCACTTGACCTTCTAATCCAAAAGTAAGTTGATGGAAATCGGTACTTGGCCTTCTTCAGAAAACAACCCGTTTCAACCGGCACTTGACCTTCACAAAAACGACAGCACTGGAACCTTGACAGCAGCAACTTGCTTGACTTGCGTAAAAGATAACAGCAGTCCGAGTTATCCGGCAACATGTAACAACGCCGGGTACTGTCAAATTCTTGTTTCCGTCAAAAAGTTGAAATTTTGACTTTTACCGGGCAACGCCGAGTACTTTGAAAATTTTGAAGATGTTGACTGTATTGAAGAATGTTAATTTCTTGAAGGATGCTGATGAATTCTTGTTGAAAATGAAGTGGGTAAGGGACCCCGTGTTTGCTGGTACCAGAATCAAACCAGCTTATGGCCACCAAATGATGCGTGATGCCATATGATGATGGATGGTATCCGCATGTCTGGTTTTGTGTAGTGTGCAGATGTGTTCAGTCAAAACAATGTTCATACAAAAATAACAGGGCAATCCACATAGGACGTCAGTAAACTCACGACGTATAAAGTCAATGATTCTTGTAACAGCCGTTGACGTTTTTCTTCATTATTTATTGTGGACGCCACAGTGACAAAATGGTTACGCGAATATGTAGACACATCAAACAGTCATTATCACAGCAACATTCAATACAGCAATGGACGGTAGACAGCATTACCATGATGAGTCAGATGCATGTTATATTTCATAGTGCTGTAAATGTAGTCAGGTGAAAAACTCCATCCTTTTCTATAACAGCCAGGAGATAACCAGATGTATGAGATCAGTTCACTCTCCTTAGTCTGACTTCAGCAAGACAGACACGTCTGCCGAAGTATAAATAATGTCCTCAAAAATATCCTCTAGATAATAAAGGTTTTTCAAACCTAGTTCATTTAACAAAGTAGCAAGTAATGGTCCTTGGTACCTGCATCAACCGATGCAGCACAATACAACGACATGTGAGCTAGGAAAACATCTCGTGACGACGACTTTCGAAGACAGGCGATGAACCAGAAATCGTTCACGACCAAAAATCGATAGAGTTAATGAAAATGTTAATTTACCTTGCCTTCCGGAAATACACAGAAATATTATGCCTCCCGGCATGTGCAAATACACTAGAGGTATTATCTCGAATAAACGAAATATCCATAAGAGGACTCTCACATTCCTGACAGAACAAAAAAAAATAGCGGAGATCCCCTCTTCAACGAGGCATCTCTTTCGCCATTCCAAATCGCTCACTCCACTAGTGGTGGGCGGAAACCGATCGACCAAGAAGCAAGACAAGTCATGCGCAGTCCAGCGCAAAATGACCACAGCTCAAACTTAACTGCATTCGATACCAACGCGAGAAGACAAATGCTTACCGAGAAAAGTGACTATAAATTTCAAGCAGTTGTTGCCCTTGCGTTATAAAATAGATATTGAAACAAAACGATGTTGCGAGAATTTATCACGCAACAGTCCGTCTGTCTCTACTTGGTTTTTCACAAAAACACACTTGGTTCTACATGCAATACCCTACACAAATCTGCCTCCTAAGTTATTTTTAGCCACAATTCTCCACCTTCCCCCTCTCGTTCATTACAGCTTGATTTTTGCATTTGCGTGTCTCAAGGACGAAAATTTGAAACTTTAGTGAAAGTATGAACAGTACAGTCGCTAGTCTGATATGAACAATACAGTCTTTTGTCAATATCTTCCTTGTTATCTATCCGTCTATATAATTTAAAGTATATTAGTTCTCTGCTTAAGATGGGCTATCAAACTAGCTAGGTTTTATATTCATAACTCTATTATTAAGAAAAAACATATTTTTTCTCAAGGGTAGTTTTTTGAAATTTGTTCGCGAACCTTCTCCACGGCGTTTGCCGCTGAATTCAAATAAAACAACCAAGTATCGTAAAACGTCCAAGAAATGACTGTTTCGAATAAGAGCTAAAGTCTTTTCTGTCCATTTCCTTACATTGTGTCAACTAGTGACGTGAATTTTTTTCTTTTACTACCAATTGCGTCTTTTTGCCTTTCTAGATTCAAACACGTGTTCAGTCATATTTTTCCTTTTTTGATCTCCGTTTCCCTCCCGTCTACAAAGGGTAAACCGTTTCGTCTGCACGTCTAACTAGTTAGTTTGAATGGCGGTAGGAAATGCGGGCATGGGCGAGCATGTCTCCTAGTATCTTACGCATTATTTTTATCCCTACATTTTATCTTTATATTTGGAGATATTTTAACGTTGTATCACGGTAAATTCATCACAAGAATAACATTTATGCAACAATTCTTTGTCAATGGAAGTAAGAAAGAGAGTTCTTCAGTGTTATATAGAACTAATCCTGACATTCGGGAATGAGTCATGGACAATTAGTAAACAAGTAGGGAAGGAACTAGAGGTCACAGAGATGTGGTTTTACAGAAGAATGTTAAAAATACCATGGACATCCAAAAAGAGCAATGAGGATGTCATGAAAGAGGCCAATGCACAAAGGAAAATTATTTCACAAGTTAGAAAGAAGCAATCCACTTTTTTGGCATGTTATGAGAAGAGGAAAGCTGGAATACATCATAACAACAGGTAAGATTGAAGGAAAAATAAGTAGGGGAAGACAAAGAGAGCAAATACTGGACAGTTGGACATCGTGGCATGGAAAGAAGTCAACAACAGAATTGATCAATTGTACTGGAGACAGGAAGTTGTGGAGAGACATGATCTCCTACGCCACTAGGCATGGTAACTAAAGTAGAACAAGATCCAACCTCCCAAGAAGGCTATGTGTAACGGTTGTTTTCGGCTATGCATGTGTTTGTTTTCGAAGAATATATTCGTGGGATCGAGTAGTTGAATTTAACATGTCATGCACACTCCAAACAGCATAGATAATCAGAATCAATGACGATTGTCCAAACGTTCAAAATATATTTATTTATGACTTCTTTACAAGACGATCTGCTCCTTAATTTAACATATATAAGATCAGTAGGCATTGATCATACATTGTCATTGGTCCGTAGTTTAGGTATGTACTCAGGCAGATTTGGCGTTCATCATATTTATAGTCCAACGCGATATTCATCGTCGTAATTTTGATTGAATTCGATTTAATACTTCTTTTGAAAACGCCTTCCAATACTGGCATATAATTACAAAAAGCAAGAGGAGCTTTCATTGCATTGGGAAATATATGGAGATCAAGAGAAATCGGATCCAACACGAAAATAAGAATCTTCAACTCAAATGTGGTCAGTCCTATTGTATGGCTCTGAGACATGGAGAACAAACAAAGACAACAACCAAAAAGCTACAGACTTTCATAAATGGGTGCTTGCGTAGAATAGAGGGATTAAAATGGTATGACAAGGTTACCAACGTGGAACTGATGACAAGAACTAGACACGTGCCAGTGGAACAAGAGATGATAAGAAGACGATGACAATGGATAGGACACACACTGAGGACACCTGTTGATAGCATTACAAGGTAGTCCTTGTTCTGGAACCCCCAGGGCAAGAGAAGCAGAGGTAGACCAAGAAGCACACGGAGAAGAGAGCTGGAAACAGAGGTGAAAATGATAAGGAGAACGTGGAAAGAACTTGAGATGATGGCACGTGACAGGAGGACTTGGCATGTGCTTGTTGAAGGCCTATGCTCCTTTGGGAGTGGAGGGTTATGAATGAATCATTAGATTGTAGAACACTTCATATACTTTGAAATATTTCCATCTCCTCTGAGCACATGGAATATACGTCTACGCGCTATGACGGACACAGCCAAAAGATGCTGAAAGTTAACGGTTAGGTTTTGAAGCAGACGATGCTTACGTCACACCTTTATTACAATATACGTCATCGTTGAATTAAATGGTGTGCGTTCAATATCATGCTGTTTTAACTTTTAAGAGGACATGCACACCATCATAGCTGGCAGACGCTGGAGCTGGGTTGGACATGTCATCAGAAGAGACCCCGATGCCATCACAAGAACAGCAATGCTTTGGACCCCTGAAGGAAAGCGAGAGAGGCCGACCAAAAACAACCTGGCGGAGGACTGTGGATTGCTGAGATGCAGAGAATGAACCAGAGTTGGGGCACTGTACGAAGGATGGCCGCCGACCGAGCAAAGTGGAATCAATTTGTTGTTGCCCTACAAGATGCCACTAGGCGTGATGGCTACTGACTGCTTTGACAGTCGGCGGCTAAGGATCAAAGAAGAAGAAGAAGTTCAATATCAGTGCGTTATCGTGTACTCTCATCTTGCGCACAGCTATACCTTCCTAGAGAACGTACGCCTGTGTGCAAGAATGAGGCGTAACACTATAGATAGACAGGAATCATTGAGGAAAGTAGAAAGGCAAACTGGCAAGTAGTAAGGATAAAAAGAGAACAAGCACATATTGCTGATACGCATATATAAGAAGGGTTAACCCTCTAAATCCCTAATAATAGGGATGAATAAATAAATGCTGAAAGAAGGGGGAAAAGAATAAAGAAAAGGAAAGGAATTTATTGCTGAAAGGGTTGACATTATGAGCACTATACAGGGCTGAAGGACTGACATGAGGAGTGGGCTTCATCACAGCCCGCTGTCTCCATGGTTATATACCAGAGGCAAAGTGCCACTTAATTCAAGTGTCTTGATGTCACTACTTTTGATACATAGGAGTTTAGAAGCCTTGAAACTCTCCTAAGCTGATGGTATGCTATCCCACAAACACGGGATTTGAGATACCCAAAGGCTGTCTTCGTGAACCAAATAATAATAATCATAATAAGTATATTGATGATAATAAAAATATTAATACCAATAAAATTAACACAGGAACCAAAAGTACACAGGAATAAATAAATAAATATGTGTAAAAAAATAAGTTAAACAATATTGAATAAGAAAACTTAGAAGAAATATTTGTAGTACAGAGCCAGGGGCCTGCCACATCGTCGGCAACATCCTTACTTCTCAGTTTCCACTCACACAAGGTTTCTCCACGATTCTTTATCCGTGTCAAGTCTATTTTGTGTCTTTTTATTTATTTTACCTTGGGGTTTCCAAGACAAAGACTGCCTTGTAATGCTACCAACTGATTTCCTGAGTGTGTGGCCTCTTCAAAGCCAGTCTCCTCGCCTCTAGTTCCACTGGTATTTAGTTTTTTTTCTCCATCAGTTACACATTGGTTATCTTGTCATACATAGATAGAAATAAAGAGAGAAAACCATGGCGTGTTAGAGTAGTAGGGTTTCTGGCTAGGGAATTCCCGGGACAAAATTCCCCGGGATTTTAAAGATTTTCTCATGTCCCGGGGAAAAATGGGCGGGACCCGGGAAATTTTGAAAATAATTTTTATTATTAAAAATCCTATAATTAGATTTACGAAACACATCTTTTCTGGCTTATTTACGCTTGGATTTTGTTTGGCGCTTGAATGAATCAAGGTAAAATAGAACTTATTCGCAGTTAATCAGGTCAGTTCGGGTACTAAAGTAGCGCTCAATAATATTTTCAGTCTTACTTCTTCTGTGGTCCTTGGTCACTGACTGACAAAGCAATCAGTGGCCATCACGCCTGGTGCCGTCTTTTAGGGCAGCAACAAACTGTTTCCACTGTGCTCGGTCGGCAGCCATCGTTCTGGTGATGCCCCAGTACTTGGTTTATGCTTACCATCTCTGCCTCCACAGTTCTCCGCCAGGTGGTTTTTGGCCGTGTTTGCCTTTGCTTTCCTTCTGGAGTCCATAGCATAGCAATTCTGGTGATGGTGTCAGGGTCTCGTCTGAGGATGTGGCCAACCCAATTCCAGCGTCTACCGGCTTTGATGATGCGCATGTCTTCTTAGTGGCTCCGAGTTAGCAGTTCTGGGTTGGTGATGGTGTTCGGCCAGAAAATTCGCAGAATTTCCAATCTTACGCTGTATTCTAATTTGTAGTTGGGGGGTGGGGAATATTTAAGTTCTTTATAGCCATTTAGCCGAAGAAATGTTTGAAGCTCTTCTAAAAAACGAAAAAAAAAAATTCAAAAAAAAAAAAAAAAACAAACCAAAGAACGACGAGATAAGAAAATTATTACCTTACTAATGTAGCCTACCTTTAATATAGAGAGCATCAAAATAGAAGAAAGATTTTCCTTCTGTTAATAAACTACGTCATATTCTTTCGTAGAAGAATTAATCAACAGATTCTTCTGCGACATCTCGTCATTGGCAGCGATTAAAAAAAAAAAAGAAGATGAAGAACGGGAAGAAACAAATGAAAATGATGATGTTATTAATGGAAATGATGAAAGAAGATGGCTGAACCTGGAACTGAATAAAATGGATCAAAGTTATCGGAGACCATGAGTCACAGAAAAATTCTGAAAAATAAAATTTAAATTTTGGAAGCACCGCTAATTTTGATCTCCTTTTTTTTAGCAATCTTATACACTAACATAATTACCGATGTATGTTACGTCGGTCGGTCTCAAAATAGTAACTCGCGCCAGCAAAAGAAGTGCGCAACGCACGGTGTGCAACTTGCGCGGCGTGGGTGTTATACAGGAGGTTGAACGAAAAAGCGGCCCGTGACGTCATGGAATGCTGACGTATTGTGTCGGAAGTAGTGGGAATGGCCAAGTAGTCCTAGCGTTGTAGAAATGTGACGTCCTAACAGTTGGCACTCTTCATCTTTTAGCATTAACGACCGACCCTGTTGTACGCCATTTTGAGATCAACTTCTGTATGCTACTCTTTGCAGGAATTTTAGAACCAGAAAACGTTGATGCACAAATTTCAGATGTTTTTTTGAATGATCCCTTCTTCTTCTTCTTCTTCTTCTTTGATCCTTAGCCGCCGACCGTCAAAGCAGTCAGTGGCCATTACGCCTGGTGGCGTTTTGTAGTGCAACAACAAATTGATTCCACTTTGCTCGGTCGGCGGCCATCCTTCGTACAGTGCCCCAACTCTGGTTCATTCTTTGCATCTCAGCCTCCACAGTCCTCCGCCAAGTTGTTTTTGGTCGGCCTCTCTTTCGTTTTCCTTCAGGGGTCCATAGCATAGCTGTTCTTGTGATGGCATCGGGGTCTCTTCTGAGGACATGAATGATCCCGTACTGATATAATTCTCAACAATAGCTATCCTTTCTTGCAGTGAAAACGGCATTGTGATAGACAGTGTATTTAAACACACACGATGGTTTTACTAGGGACCAAAAGATGCAGCAATAGAGAATGCAGTCAGCGACCCATAGCTTGACTGCTTGCATCAGGGTCAGCGAACCAGAGCTGACCAAGACCGTACTCAACCTCCACGTGGTGGTCCTGGAAACAGTCTGCAGCAGTGCAGTCTGGCTGAGCGAGTACGGATCGAAGAGGGAAGGCAAACCCGGTCCCAAACAATGCCGTGCTGAAGTCGGATGTGTCGACCGAAAGGTGCAGATATCACAGCTACGGCGTAAATGGACACAACGCAACCACCGTCCTTTTCAGGGCGAACGAGGAAGAAGAAGAAGAAGAAATACTCACGGTCCAATCACGGAAAATAATTTAGGTCAATCTAGTACTACTTAGAACCTTTTACAACCGACATATTTGTAAACATTGAAAAATGCTGAAAAATCTGGCTACTTTCACTTTTTGAATGGGGCCGCTTTTTCGTGGAACACCCTGTATAAAACAAATACTTTGGTTTATTTTTTTTCTTTCAGTAGCGCTTGACAAAGAAAAAGTGCGTAAAAATTGGTGTGCATGAGCCAATACAATACCAAAGTGAATTGTATTTGAACGGTTTGACACATAATGATCAAGATGATAAGATGGCTGCCCAATCTGCAGCTAAAATAACATAATTCTTGCCGTGTGTACGTTGGAATAATTGTCAAATTGCTCAAAAAGGGAGATCTTGCAGACTGCAATAATTGGAGAGGAATCAATCTTCTCTCAGTTCCCAGCAAAATACTAGGCAGGATAATTATACAGAGAATTTCAAAAGCAGTAGACCACAAACTGAGGAAAGAACAAGCAGGATTTAGAAAGAACAGAAGATGTGTAGATCATATATTCACTCTCAGGAACATTATAGAGCAGTGCTCAGAATGGCAAAGACAGCTGCACATTAATTTCGTTGATTTTGAAAAGGCTTTTGACAGCATACATAGGGACAGTTTATGGAAAATACTGAGGGATTATGGAATTCCAAGCTGCATAGTGTCAGTCATAAAAAGCCTCTATGCCAACTTTACGTGTAGTGTTGGGCAGAGCAACCTAACCTTTGAGATAAAGACAGGAGTACGACAGGGATGCCCCTTATCATCCACTCTATTTTTAACAGTCATAGATTAAGTGATGCGCCAGATGTTAGGGTTCAAAGGACAGGCGCCTATAAGGTTGCGAGAGGTAATCAGAAGATGAACTCGGGTGTCCAAGTAGATCTTGGGTCTAATATACATACAGTCCGACAAGCACAGATCTTACAAACGTGAGAGCCAGTTCTTAGCAGTACAAAACTCCATAAGCCTGGTTGACGTTTGACAATAATACATGTAGATTTTATTCACGAACGTGGCTCCATATAAATTGCATCAGTAAGAATGACAATGGCACTCAATAGCCAATAAATATGTAGTCTAACTTCTTGTATACTAAAGGAACGCTGTCAGAGTCATAATGCTGAAATATTTATTATCAAATTACACATCCTTTCCATACCATTCAGCGCTGTCACGTCCTTAGAAGTATATCAAACTTAGGCTCTATCTGGTAGAAGTCCTAGCTGATTAAAATAATTAAAATCCAGTACTAAAAGTACACATTCAGGAGCACTTAAGAAACACAGCCTTCTCCCACGGAGACACAAAGCCAAAGAGGACGGTAACTAGATCGTATGTTCGATCGTAGCCCGCGAAACCACGTCTGCTAAGAAATCTACAATGTGACGTAATTCCTGTGTTGTCGTAGAAACGATTTGTAAATAGGAAGTCAGCTCAACAAACCAAGTTTGAGAGCGACCGAAAATTATGTTATGAATTTAGTCATAACATCTACTTTCCCCCCCCCCCCCCCCCCCCCTCCCCCCCCCCCCCCCCCCCCTGCTCAATAATGGCAACGAAGTTGACATTATTGGGGTATGAGACAAAATAACAATAAGGTGGGCAAAAGGTAACATAATATGTCACTGCTGCTATGACCATGCATAGACCTATGTTTGTGCCGACATGGAGGCAATTTAACACACAAGGTGTGGTGAAGCAGCATAAACTGCAAAACCAATGTCTTTCAAACAGATCCAAACAATTTAACATAATAAAGAGGTCCTATTGCAGTAGTCAGTCAACATCTAACATAAATAATGCATATACACCACAATTTCTCACCGTTTCGTAAGTCATAGAACACCTACTGTTTTCAGTCATGTCACCTTAGTCAAATAATGTTGATCAAATAAACACTAAAGCTAAGTGCATGAAATAGTAGTATAACAGCAGGGAAAAGATATAGGCAGACAATAAACACATATACAAGGTGTTTGACTGCGACAATATGTCAATATAAGTATCTTGTATTTAGTGATTGTTGTGTCAAATTGTATCATATAAATACAATGAACAATGAAGAAAGAAATTACTTTCATAATAGCGAATAATGCGCTCAACGAATTAACACGTTAATGTCAATGTACCGCTCATTTGTGTTTAGAAATCACTTCTTTTTTTTTCATTGGCGTCTGATATTTTGCTGTAATACCCTGTTCAATCAAAACCCGTTGAGGGGTTAAAACGGTTAAAATGGGGTATATAGGGTGTTATCGTCTTCGCTGGTATCACGTTCCTAGTCCAGGAGATGACTGGCCATGAAAAGGACCACTAGCTGCCTGTTTGTTCCCTACTCGTTGTTGTCTGTTTCGGCTGTGTTTTGTTCATGACTGTCTCTATTATATTTGGTAAGAGGTCCTTTAGGGTTTCGGTGACTATTTTGTCTTCCGCTTCTCGTCTTCTTTTTTCTCTTTCTTGATTGCTTTTTGGTAGGCGTTCCCCTACGGTTTCGGTGGTTATTTTATCTTTAGTGTCTTTGCTTCTTTCTCGTCCTTGATTGTGTTTTGTTACGATATCCTCGATGATCCTTCTCTCTGTTTCAATTCTCTTGAGGATTTCTTCGTTCTCTTCCTTTAGCTCTGCGAGTTTAGCGATGTCGACTTCTATTTGGTGTTGAATGGATTTCATGTCCTGTAACATTGCCTGGGCGCTCTGTAAGGCTCCTATTGTTTCGTCTCTTATGGTACCTGTGTCTTCGTTGTGCTGTCTGTTCTTCTCGACTTTGAGTTGTTGTTTTATGTCTCGCACGTCTGTGGTTAGTTTTACCAGCTGGACTCTTGTGTGCTGTTCCTGCTTAGCAGTGCCGCCTGAAGCCACTCGGTGTCTTGCTTCTCTGAAGGAAATGTTTTTGGTAACAGATTCCTTCAGTATGGCCTTTGTCTCATAGAAGATCGGACAGCCACGGTATCTTGCCTCGTGGTTCCCGAGACAGTTTGCGCAGGTTCTGTTGGAGTTGCTCACTTTATAGTTGTTATCCTTTTTCGCATGAGGACATTCATTGTAAGAGTGACTTCCCGTACAGTACCGACAAACTGTCTCTCTCTTGCATGTTTTCTTAGTATGCGAAAATTGCTGGCAGTTTGAGCACTGCATAACAGGAGGGATGTACTCTTCTGTTTTTCGACTTCTCTCGTCTAAGTTAAGTTGACTTGGTCTTGAAGTCACCTCGATAGTTAGGATAACTAGGTTTGAGTCCTTCTTGTCCCATGTCTTCAGTCTTTCGACCTGTGTTATTTTGATATTCTTGTTTTATTTTTGCAGGCGGCTGTGGACTTCTTGTGTAGATCGATTGTTGTTGACCCCTCTTACAACTATCTTTTTGGTCTTCTTGAAGATCTCCACAGTAGCTTTAATCTGGTGGGGCAGCTGGACTTCTTTGTGTCCGGACTCTAGTTCGACCATCAGGTCTTTTGTCTTTCCCGTGTTATTTAGAGCTATTATAACTCCGTTGTCGTGTCTTGTAACTATCGTTATACTCCTCCTGCCCGTTATTGCCTCAAGGATACCGATCACTTTATCGTCGGGTAGGGCCCTGAGCGAGGCCTCACTTCCCGACATCTGAGTGATCTTAATGATCCTCTCCTGTATTGCCTCGTGAGAAACGGCACTTCTTTGCTTGCGAAGCTGGCACGTTCCGCCTTCCGTCTCAGTTTGGGCGTGTGGTCTGCGGGACGGATTCACATTCTGGCTGGTTGTCTGCCTCTGATCTCGTTTTACCGAAGTTGCCTGGTCGCTGCATGATGGAGGCTTGACTATGACATCTTGTTTTGGTGGTGGTTTTACTTTGACGGGCTTCAAAGCATTGCTACTTTCTGTCTTCGAAGTTTTGTGGCCGTGTTTTGCAGATGTTGTCTGGTCACTGCACAATTGAGCCGCCGCCTCGATATTTTGTTTTATCGGTGATGTTACTTTGCCAGGCTTCGGAGACTGGTTGTCCTCTGCCTTTGAAGCTTTGGGTTGCTCATCGGTCGTGTCAATGGTTGCGTTGTTCGGCTTCTGAGAAGGCCCGGCCCCGACGCTAGTAGTTGCAGTAATCGTGCTCTCCGGCTGACTCTCTTTGTTCTTTGCAGATTCTTGTTTGCTGATGCTGACAAGTGTTTGAGGGCTTCTATAGATTTTCCTCTTTTTCGCTTGTGGCTTGGTACGAGCCATTTTAGTATATTGCTATCGTACAATGATCCGATGGGTGAGCGCTGCGTACGTCCTGAAAAGGACGCTGGTTATATATATTTTTTTTTCGGTTATATATATATATATATATATATATATAATATATATATATATATATATATATATATATATATATATATATATATATATATATATATATATATATATATATATATATATATATATATATATATATATATATAATATATATATATATATATATATATATATATATATATATATGGGAAAAAAACATTGCATATCACATATGAAACCTCGTGCTCACTCTCACCTCCATTGAGTACCTAAACTAGCCAAAAAATAAAGGAATAATTGAACAAACAAAATACCTAACAAAAATTAAATAATAAGTAATTTAGAATCTATACAGGCTTAAAGAGTAACAGTGGAATAAATAAAGTTAATTAAATTTTAAAGAAGAATTAAAAATAACATTGGTCTAGAGCTAAGCAATTTCCTATTTAGTTCATAGTATATTACATATTAAAAAATAACCTACACTTAATCACGCTTTCACATGTACATTTGAACTACTGTTTAGACACTCCGAAATGAGTCAAAACACTTAAGAAGGAGTTTGAAGAAGAGACAAAACCTGGAATCTGCACCTATATACCGATATATACATACACGCACATACATACATTCGTTCCGTTTTTTTTATTTTTGATGTGTATTTCTTTTCAATTAACTAAAACCAGTACACATTTTATAATACATATAACCACTCACACGTCTTCGCACTCACTGGCACACTTAAAAGAAAGTTTTCATATAAAACTCGTTGACACACATATTGTAAATTGTACCCATAAAGCAAAACATAGCTATAATTATTTAACATATGTGCAGTCAGTTCTGGGTTGAAATTAGTTTCCTACCCGCCCCCCCCCCACCCCTCCTCCCTCCACCCCCAATCCTTTCAAACTTTGATTAATTGTGTTTTTTGTAGGTATAATTGTGAGAATAAGTGGGCGTTGTACTGTTTCCCTTCATACACCGCGCAGTTCCTACATATCCAAACTAAATATTTAAATTCCACTATCAGGGTCAAAAATTTCAGTTCTACTTGTGTACACTTAGGTAGGGAATTCAGCATGATAGCTCTATACATGTCAATAGTGCGTGCAATGTGAACCATCAATTCCTTTTTCAAAATTTCTATTGTAGAAGTAACTGTACTACAGTAAAAAAACAAATGATCTTCTGTCTCCTGTGTATTGGTGTTACATAATTTGCATTTTGGGATGTTTCTCCATTGTGCAACAAGTCTTTGCCTAATGGGTGTCATGCTATATAATAATCTAAAGGTGACTTCCTTTGCGGGTGGAGCAAGTGGTAACTCGTGCAGGCTCCTAAAAATAGGTCGGTAATCAGTTATGAAATAATTGTACCCACGTTTTATCCTTGTCACTAATGATGGTTCTTGTATACTAATGAGATTCCTGTAAATGGAACGTGTGTTTTGTTGTAATAAAGGCGTGTTTCTTTGTATGCTTTGTATGCATTGTTTGTAGAACCGTGGTAAAGTGCCAAAATGATGAGGTTGGTTATTTTTGTAACGACACACGTTAAATAATCTCAAACCAATATAATAATGAGCCAGGGGGGTATTGTTCATGATTTTTAACGATTTCTCCTATGTACTTGATTCTTAAGGCTTTTATTTTAGTTGCTATATCTTGTAAAGATACTCCCCCTCTATCTTTGGGTTGTATTAACGTTTTATGCTTTATACAATGTAAAGTGTTGCGAAATAAGAATGTTCTTATGAGTTTATTAATTCGTGTAATAATTTCTTGAGGAATGGTTTGAACATTTGCTATATAAATCAATTTAGGTAAAATAAAGGTGTTGATTAAAACCGATCTTCCGAAAATTGTAGTAGTTTTGTATTTATATCTTTCTAGTCTGTTTTTTGTTTTCTCTAACAAGTTTTTCCATACCTGTGTGTTCCTTTGTGTTGGTGTGGCAGTGTATGTAATACCGTAAATTTTTATTTCATTAACTTGGAGCAACTGAAAGGGAAAATCTGATCTGTTTCTCCATTTACCTATTCCCAATAACTTTGATTTCTGAATGTTTAATTTTGCTCCGCTAGCTCGTCCAAACTCATTAAAGGTGTTTAAAATATTTTGAATGGATGAAATTTTGGTTGGGAAAAATATCGTGTCGTCAGCGTAGGCTGCTAATTTTCTTTGACCTTGTCCTGGAATGAAAACCCCCGTGACGTTTGTGTCTTGTCTTATTTTCTCTAACACGGGTTCTATTGAAAGTACATATAACAAGGGTGAGAGTGGACACCCTTGTCTAACAGACCTAGTTAAAATAAAGGGTTCTGTGATTGTGTGATTTACGAGCTATTGAAAGTCTACTTTCGGGTGTTTTGTATATAATTTCTATCCATTTTCTAAAGTATGGCCCTACATTACAGGCGAACAGAGTTTTGTGTAAAAAAAGAATGGAATATCCTATCAAAAGCTTTTTCCTGGTCCAACAATAGAATAGCGGCCTCGTGCTGCTTGTCTGACGCGTAAATAATCAAGTCTCTAAAAAAGTGTGTATGTTTACTGATATTCCTCTGCGGCACGCTGTTCTGTTGGTCGTCATGAGTTAGGATATGCATGAATGGTTTTAGTTTATTAGTAAGAGTTTTTGTTAGAATTTTATAGTCAGTGTTTAGAAGCGATATGGGTTTGTAATTTTTAGTAGTTTCCTGTCTGTTTTATCTTTTGGTAAGAGTACTATGTACGACTGATTTAAACTTTCAGGAAGTTCGCCCTTCTGAAGGGCTTCCTCAAAAACTTTCATTAATAGTGGTCCGAGAATGGGAAAAAAGAAAATATAGAATTCTGATGTAAGACCATCTGGACCCGGGGTCTTATCTCGGGTTAGTGTGTTTACTGCCTCTCGCAAATTTGCGAGTGTTAGAATTTGGTCTAAATTTCTACTATCTTGTTCTGTGAGAGGCTTTGTGTACTGTAGAAAAATGTTTTGTACGTCTGTTCTTGTTTCTTCTTTGGTATATAACTGTTTATAAAATTCCAAGATGGTCTGACACACGTTTGTGTTATTTGTCTGCAATTGTCCTTTTGTATCTAGTATTTGGCGGATCTGTTCATTTTGTTGAATGTTCTGTTCTATTGCCAAGTACTGTTTGTTTGGAGTCTCTTGTGTTGTATATAATTTCGTTCTCAGTATTGCACCTTTATATGTGTGTTGTTTATGTTGTTCTAACTGATCTTGCAACGTCTGGATAACCGGGTTAGTTTTGTCTATTTGTTTTGTCAGTTTGATTGCTTGTTCTAATATCTTTTCTTGTGTTTTGGAGGACCTGTATATGTAGGTGGCCACGACCTGTGTCCCGTCTTTTATGGTGTTTTTTAATAAGTCAAAATATCCTGCAATATTTTGTTCAGGGGTCTGTTCTGTGTATCCTAATATAAGCTGCGTTATTTCCTTTGCGAAAAAATCATGTTTAAGTAAACTGTTGTTAAACTTCCAACTTGGGGATCTTTTAGATGTTATAACGGGCGTCCCTATACCTAACACTGTATAAACCACTTTGTGGTCTGTGAAATCAAGTGTGCTGTTAATATGTTGTGTTTCCTGTACCTTGTAAATATCTGATGTATATATCCTATCTATTATTATTATATCGATTAAAGGCAATATATAGTGAATAGTACAGTCAGCTGGACAAGGAAGTTAAACGTCAAACCCGTGCTAACAAAAGGACATTTCTGGATGACCTTGCAAGACAGGCAGAAGAGGCAGCACTGAGAAATGAACAAAGCACAGTATACAAAATAACTAAAATCATCAGTGGAAAACGAGGTGCAATTAATATTACACTAGTAAGAGATAAGCAAGGAAATCTCATCACAACAGTAGAGGGACAGGAAACAAGGTGGGCAGAGCATTTCAGAGAAACTCTGAATAAGGAACCACCAGAGACACAATTGAATGTTCCTGAGGCTGAAAATGATCTAGATGTTAATATAGATATCCCACGAAAAGAAGAAATCATCACAGCAATCGAAGGTTTAAAGAATGGAAAAGCTCCTGGTCATGATAACTTAAATGCAGAGCTATTTAAGACAGACCCAGAGCTAGCAGCAGAACTATTAGAACCACTATTTGCACAAGTCTGGAAAACAGGGACAACACCAACAGAGTAAAAAAAAAGAATAATTGTCAAATTGCCCAAGAAGGGAGATCTTGCAGACTGCAATAATTGGAGAGGAATAACTCTTCTCTCAGTTCCCAGCAAAATACTAGGCAGGATAATTATACAGAGAATCTCAAAAGCAGTAGACCACAAACTGAGGAAAGAACAAGCAGGATTTAGAAAGAACAGAAGATGTGTAGATCATATATTTACCCTCAGGAACATTATAGAGCAGTGCTCAGAATGGCAAAGACAGTTGTACATTAATTTCGTTGATTTTGAAAAGGCTTTTAACAGTATACATAGGGACAGTTTATGGAAAATACTGAGGGCTTATGAAATTCCAAGCTGCATAGTGTCAATCATAAAAAGCCTTTATGCCAACTTTACGTGCAGCATTGGGCAGAGCAACCTAACCTTTGAAGTGAAGACAGGAGTACGACAGGGATGCCCTTTATCAACCACTCTATTTTTAACAGTCATAGACTGTGTGATGCGCCAGACCACAGAGGGCAATCCAAGAGGAATAAGATGGACTACATTTTCTACATTGGAAGATCTGGAATATGCAGATGACATTGCACTGATAGCACATTCACATCAACACATCCAGGAAAAAACGGATAGACTTAATAAGTATAGCCAGCAGGTGGGCTTGAACATCAACCTAAAGAAGACAGAGGTCATGACGCTCAATGTGAGCAACCCTGAGCCCATATCAGTAAGGAATCAGCAACTGGAACAGACAGATGCCTTCACATACCTAGGATGCATAGTAACACCAGACGGCGGAGCAAGCAAAGACATCAACAACAGAATGAACAAAGCAAGAACAGCCTTTTTTAGTCTAAACAACATCTGGAAGTCCTCTCAGTACAGCACAACTTACTTACTTACTTAGTCGTTCCCCTTCTACCGTGAGGTGTAGAGGTTTGGAAGAGAGAGCGCCAGACCATCCTATCGGCTGTCTTCCTCCTGTCCTGGTTCCATTCTAGTCCTCGGTCCTTCAAAGATTGTCTAATGTTGTCCTCCCAGCGGACTCTGGGTCGTCCTGTGGTCTGGATCCCTGGCTCTTTGTTTCCCATGCTTGTCGTGGTAGCCGATCTTCTCCCATTCTGCAGACATGGCCAAACCATCTTAGTTGGGACTGTTCTACTTGGGTCTGCAGGGGGTGGGATTTAATGCCTTGACGTATCGTCTGGTTGCGTACCATGTCTCTTCTTGTTACTTCAACCACCTTCCTCAGATACCTCATTTCTGAGGTTTGGATCTGGCTTTTGTTGGTTGTAGTCATTGCCCATGACTCGCATCCATATGTCAAGACTGGGACATAGGTGGAGCGGTATACAGCCATCTTCGTTTTCTTACCAACCTCTCTCTTGCTGAGGAATCCTCGATTTATGGCCTGAAAAAGTCTCCCAGCTGCTGCTTTTCGAGTGGCCAACTCTTCTTTGATGCCTCCCTTTCGGTCAATAATAGCTCCGAGGTATTTAAAGTGGTCTACCTGCTCCAGGACCTCTTCTCCCAGCTTAATCTGATGTCTTCTTTCTTCTCGTGATATCACCATTTATTTTGTTTTAGAGCAGCTTATGACCATCCCTCTCTTCTCCAGCTCTTCCTTCCAGACTTGCAGGTTGAATTGGAGATGTGCCTCTGATCTAGTACAGCACAAAATTAAGATTATATCAGAGCTGTGTGCTTTCTGTGCTTCTCTATGGCGCGGAGAGCTGGAGAGTTACAGAGAAGGAAATGTCGAAATTGTCCTCTTTTCACACAACATGCCTAAGAAAAATTCTCCGAATCTTTTGGCCGAATATCATCACCAACCAAGATCTGCTTACTCGGAGCAAGGAAGAGGACATGCACACCATCATAGCTGGCAGACGCTGGAGCTGGGTTGGCCATGTATTCAGAAGCGACCCCGATGCCATCACAAGAACAGCTATGCTATGGACCCCTGAAGGAAAACGAAAGAGAATCCGACCAAAAACAACTTGGCGGAGGACTGTGGAGGCTGAGATGCAAAGAATGAACCAGAGTTGGAGCACTGTATGAAGGATCACTGTATGAAGGAGCACTGTACGACCGAGCAAAGTGGAATTAATATGTTGTTGCCCTACAAGACGCCACTAGGCGTGGCGTGATGGCCACAGACTTCTTTGACTGTCCGCAGCTAAGGATCAAAGAAGAAGAATGAGTGGCAGTGAAAAATGAAAAAGACCCTCTTCTTTTACAAAAGATATTGCAGTCTGTTTCAGTTATCTGCCATGTTGTGTTGTACGACGACAATGCGTAAAGTTCAAAGAAAACCTCAACGAATAATATATTAAACGTTACACATGCAAATATCGAAAAATCATTGAATACTCAGCCTGCTCTTGTAACATGTATTCTTTAAAAAATTAGATGCCAAAAAGATTACAATACTTACAATATGAAATATGTCTCAGAATTTACATACGGAAATGCAGCAGAAAAGAAGAAAAAGCTAATTTAAATTATTAATAGATTAAAATAAGTTAATAGCTACTTTCAAATTTATATTTTAATTTTTGCAAAATTCTTTCCCTTAAACATATAAACTTACCTTAGTAAACTCCCCTGAACAATACGAACTAGCACTGATATCTATCAGAGATCACCATGCTTCCTCCCCTAGTTCTTATTATCGTCCTCAGTGGAACCCTGAACTTGTCTATCTGATGCAATTCAGCCCTGCGTCACTTAGACAAGCATTAATGATGTCTGCCCAACATCACCCCTATTATCTGCCCGGCAGAGACGTCAGTTATTGACGAACAAACACTTTGCTTCACTAAATCTCTGTTACTACAGCCTTCACTCCATTTGAACATTTGTTGATTTTTTTAATACAACGGTAATAATCAGAACTTTTAATAGTTTATCGGTTAATATCCTCTAAAAATTTTCTTTGATTACTTATTTCATTACAATTTAAATTTTTTATTATCACGCGTAGCTTCAGTTTGTTAGAATTTTCGGTGTTAAGGTGTGAAGTGTTGTATACTTGTCTGACTTGTGACTATTATTAATTTCTTCCATCTCTCGATTAACTTCACTTTGTTGCGTTGAGTAGTTCTGGTGTGATATGTTGTATGCCTGATTGTTTTGTGACAATTTTCATATACTCAGTTGAAATTGTTTTTTTATTAGTTGTATTAATTATTTTAATATTGTATTTTCTGCAATTTCTCATTCCTTGAATTCCACTTCCTTGGTGAAGTATTAATTCGTAAAACTATTTTGCGCTTTTTTGTGTGCATAACTGTTTTTTTTTAACTTGTAATTTTTTTATTTTTATTATTTTTTTAAATATATATTTCTTTTTACTATACAAACATGGCTGGTAATTATGTACCGTGGCTTCACAAGGATGGTCTACGACTTGGTCATCTGAATATTTACCATCTTCTAGGTAAACTCCCTCTAACTTACATACATTCTAAGTAATAATTTTCACATTTTTTGGACTTTCAGAAAGTCGCCTAAATGACAGAATAACAGACGATGATTGATAAGAGTATAATTGATATCGCAGGTGCAGGTTAACGGTCATCACATTGTTGAAATGCTATTTGTTGGCGTAAGGTGTTATGATTGTCAACTCGTTAACCGACACAGGGTTGTACATACAGGTCACCTGGTCCATAAAGTAGTGAGGCCCTGGACAGGTGATGTTGACAATGAGTGAAAATGTAAATGTCAATTGCGCGAATGTGTGGAATGTTCTGAAGTTGACATGTTGGTTAGAATACACTCATACACTCGTATGCAAGTCAATGATGTCCTGAACTGTTATTGACGTTTTCATATATTTATTGTGACACATACTCTGACATTACGGTTGACAGTCACTGGAACAAGTTGACACACACATTGTTGTATACGTGAAGAAATACATAGCATCTGGATATTATGGAATGATCGTAGGCAAGCACATAGTATTCTGATCTGTCTATAGTCTCGTTCCTTAGCTGACTAATCGCGTCAGCCAATAAATATTACTTAATAATGGCTCGGGAGCCGCGCTAGCGTAGTGGTTACAACACCGCTCTGGCGACCGGGTGATACAGGATCAAACCCGGGCGACGGCATTTGAGGATTTTTCGTCGACCGGGATTTGGACTGGATTAACTCGAGACCTGGCAAGAACATTTGAAGGAGTGTCGTCGACCAGGGACTGGCGGCTCCTGAGCCAACCCAGCTGCAATGGGTACCTCCGAAATCGGCGAGTATTTGCCTGAATGGCGAGGGACACCTGTCTCTGTACAAGAAATAAAGGGATACTCACGTAAAATCAATGTCAAGTTAGAAATAATAATAACCTGAGATTTCGCCTCGAGTATTAGCGGGCGAACGCAAAAAAAAAAAAAAAAAAAAAAAAAAAATAATGGCTCCTTATCAGACCCTCTTCTGCCTAAGTCTTACAAGCCTTAAATCCAGCAAATGTTCATGGTAACGATCTTAAATCACCAGTAGTGGGGTTTTATTTTCCTTATAGATAACAGATGTCTATCATCATCAGATAATAAGGTTGTCCCTGTTCTCGATAGATGATTTTATTAAACTGGCAATGAGATCCAAAATGGCTTTACTTTTCCAGTGAGCCTCGCTCACCCAAGGTGAAAATATGAAGCATAATTAAAGATGCTGTTCATACATAAATGTCCTTATGGGCACTGAATATTCTGCAATTAATAATGCTGGTCACATCAAATAACATAGGACTGTTAGGTAGCATATCATCTTCCTCTGTAGTCAATAATAATCTAGGCACGACGAAACGTCTGCCCATCTAGGCATTGCAGAAGGGTACATAAACTGGCTTCGTTACTTTGTTATGGAAATACACTGGCGAATAGCTCACACCATCTTTTGGCGTTAAGAACAAACACTGGGGAGGATTACCGACATAACAGTCATATAGAGAAACTATCTCCTGTCCCCAAATAAACCACGGAAAGATCCCATCTTCGAACTTCCCTGGTACAGACCAGCCATCGCAGAAAAAAACATAACGGAAGACACTTTTCAAAACACCCCCGGTCTGGGCATGCGTTAAAGATAACCTCTGAACTCTATATTCAAGTGGGACAACTATATATTACATTCATACGAAGCAAATACTGAGTATTCGCCCTTTGACTAGGGTTCTAATCTCAGACTCAAAATATTATTACCAAATATTTCCAAACATAACAAGTATACAAACAAATAAATATCTTCCTATATATATATAATATATATATATATATATATATATATATATATATATATATATATATATATAGATATATCTATATATTTATAGATATATATATATATATATATATATATATATATATGTATATATATTCATTGCCACCAGTAATCTGTTGGTAACAATGACATTGCGTTAAATGGTTTTAAAACTATTCGGCGAGACGCAAGCAAAAAAACAAGAGACAGGTATAACAGTTTATATTTCCACTTCCCTTAATTTTCGCCGCAGAAACGACTTAGAGACAGCAGAGATAAAATGTGTATGGTTGGAAATAAAGCTACCGAATTAGGGCTCATTTCTGGTGGGATATCTTTATCGAAATCCTAGTGCAGGACGTATATGGTACGAAGATTTCACCATAATGATGGACAATGTATTTGCCACAGTCAAGGAGGTTGTTCTTCTTGGTGATTTTAACATCGATATACACAATTCAAATCTAACATGAAAAAATATAATATTATCGTACAACTTAAAACAAATAGTTAACCAGCCTACAAGAGTAACACAAGCATCAACCACACTAATCGACCACATCTACGTAACTTGCCCAGAAAACATCATAGAATGCTCTGTCCCTAATATTGCAATGAGTGACCACTATCCAGTATGCTGTACATGGTCAAAGAATAAACGTAAAGTTCCAAAAAATAAACATGTAAGTATCAAATTTAGAAGTTTCAAACATTTCAGTAAGGAATTATTTTTAAATGACTTGCTAACTACACCTCTCGCCCGTGTTTACCAACTTCCTGATCCGGATGACGCTATTGAATACTGGAAAAAAAATTTTTATAATGTTTTTGACACGCACGTACCAGCTAAGGAAATTCGCGTCAAACGACAATTAAAATCTCCGTGGATCACGCAGGAAGTGTTGGAGGCTATGAGGCAGAGAGATCAAGCGCACAAAAAATAAGGACCTCAACACATACAGGGTATACAGGAACAAGGTTCAATATTTAATTCGGAAAGAAAAGAAAAATCATTTTAGAAATATGGTTCAGAACAAATCAAATATTAAGGAAATATGGAAGGCAATTAACACCTTAGCGAAAAAACGTAATGCACCAGACTCATTCTCTTCCAACACTTCATTTACTTGCACCGACTTCAGCAATCACTTTCAAGCAGAAATAAACAGTCTGAAATCCACAATACCACCTTCCTCTAGTGACTTAGACAAACTTTCAGCATTCTGTAAGAACAAATGTACAAACTCTGTTCCACCCGACATTCCTTTTATGACAGTTAATGAAGTGTATAACTATCTTATTGGCCTTAAGGATAATAGCTCATCAGGGCTTGGCGGAATTAGTAATCGAATACTGCGTTACGCCGCACCAACTATTAGTGATTCACTAACTTTTATATATAATCAATATATCGCTAAAAGTTATTTTCCTTCGGCCTTTAAGATTGCCAAAGTATATCCTCTCTTCAAACCTGGCTCGTCAGATAACAGTAATCTTGGTAACTATAGACCAATTTCTCTTTTATCATCGCTTTCTAAACCACTAGAAAAACACATATGTGATGGGGCCGAAAAGGAGACGCCCGCCCCCTACCTGTTTCTAGGCAGATTATTTTCGATGTGCGCGAAGCATTCTGGGTTGTGAAAAGTCTGAAGTAGAAGATATGTAATAAGGCCGTAATAATCCATTGAAATTAAGTTGTGGTGTAGAATTGTGTTATTTGATAATAGCGGTAGGTTTTATTTGTGTTTTCGCTATTCCTAAAGCGATAATCGCGTGTGATATTTAAGTAGCCAAGATTAATACGCCCAGCGCGCAGTAAAGTGAGTGATTAGCCTAGTGCCTATAAAAAGAGATAGCGAACTACCAGCGGCCCTTTTTAAGTATCAGCCCTGACGATAGAGAACGAAACGAGGCGCGCTGTGTACCCACACAGAAGAACACAAAGACATGACAGATTAGCATCGGGCACTGTTGGGTGTTTTGTTTTGTTTTGTTTTGTTTTGTTTTGCTATGTTCGCTAGTTTATTTGTTTAATGTTTGCTTTGTCACTGAATGGGTTGTAAAAATAAATATAGCCCCTGCCTCTAGAATCAAGAGTTTTATTGTTGTTCGGGTCGGTGCGAGTGTAAGCAGGAGAGTGATCACTCATCACAACATAATCATCATCATCATCTCGCCCACCCTATCACAATTGGCGTCGTCGACAGGATAAGGCAGACAGTGACACCGAGCAAACAGCGAACGAACAAATATAGTAAACACCCAGCAGTGCATTCCTGCAGCAAGATGGCTAATGCGCCTGTGAAGATATTGTACGTGAAGGAGCCAGAGATAAGGTTGTTTAGTGGAGAGGGGAGACCCACTTGGCAAGAGTTTGTGGAAGATGTGGAAGCCGCGTGGAAGGTGGCGCCTTTTTGTGCAGAAGACAAGTTAGACATGATCTGGAACAACGTTACGCAATGGGTATCTAGAGAATTACGGATACATGGTGGAGCCAAGGCCAGCCCTGAGAAGTTACTGGAAATTGTCAAAAAAGCCTACAGCGAGCAACCACCAGTCAGTGAGATGACCAGAAATTTCCCTTGGGAATATGCTGTTTATGGTGAAAGTAAAAAGCCCGAGGCACTGGTCCAGATAGCAAGTGCAGAAGTTCAGAAGGAGAAGGAGGCACTTAGAGCAGAATTATCCCTCCTAAAGTCCCAGATAGCACAGATGTCAGAGTCCAGTTCGCCAGCACAAAAGAAGGTGCAGAGAAAGAGAGCACCATGCCAGCAGCGGGAACAGCCAACGCAAGACGAGGAGGTGTGTCCGCGGGAACAGCCAACGCAAGACGAGGAGGTGTGTCCGCGGGAACAGCCAACGCAAGACGAGGAGGTGTGTCCGCAGGAACCGCAACTAGCCCTTCTTGTATGTGAGAATCAGGCTGTCATCAAGGGAAGCTGTGAGCTGACAGCACCAATAAAAGCAGTGGCACCGACAAGGCGAAAAGGGATGTGCAAGTGGTATAGTGTCCACAGGGGATGGGGGTTCATCACGCCAGATGATGGAGGTATTGATCTATTCGTACATCAGACCAAAATCTTCAGAAAGGGATTCCGGAGTCTGGCGAGGAATGAACGAGTAGAGTTTGACAGCAAACTATCGGTCCAGGGCATGGAAGCAATTTATGTATGCGGCATTGGCGGTCAAGAGTGTAAGGGCAGCAGGAAGCGACCCATGGCACAGAGGAAGCCCAGAAAGATAAGATTCTACAATTGAGGAGACTAGTCAGACCACATGGCAGCCAAGTGCCCTCAAGGCCCGCTTCCGAAGAGATGTTTTCGATGCAAGTCAACTGAACATTTGATAGCCGCCTGTCCCTCAGAGAGCTCTTTCCCGAGACGTGCTACCACAACCAGGTTTCCTTCCGGGTGCCAGCCAAGAGACGAACGTGACAACTGTCACCCTAAGGGCGCCGAGAAGATTGGTAGTCGGTTAGGGGAGGAAACTCGTCTTAAGCAGAGAGGAGGGAGTGCAAGTCAAGGTTCAGAGGAGGAGACACATCAAAAGCAGATAGTGGGGAATGTTGGCCACCGTCCACGCAAAACGAGTGTCAAGCACGTCAGGAGCAATCCCGCTACAGATTCGACAGCTACAAGCACTGACAGGCAGACGTCACGGGTAGGCAGCGATGCGGCACAGGTGTGCGAGTCTTCTAGACCACAGCAACTGCCAGCCCGACAACGTACAACTGGGGACATAACGACCAAGAGGGTCCCCAGCCGAGTTGTACCGAATACAGAATCTGAGCCCAAAACATCGCCGCTGAGAAATAATCAAACGCAGCACCAACGATCTAAGAGATTTCGACAGAAGTGCCTGAGGTAGTGATGTTGTCGGGACGACAACAAAATCAGGAGGGAGATATGTGATGGAGCCGAAAAGGAGACGCCCGCCCCCTACCTGTTACTAGGCAGATTATTTTCGATGTGCGCGATGCATTCTGGGTTGTGAAAAGTCTGAAGTAGAAGATATGTAATAAGGCCGTAATAATCCATTGAAATTAAGTTGTGGTGTAGAATTGTGTTATTTGATAATAGCGGTAGGTTTTATTTGTGTTTTCGCTATTCCTAAAGCGATAATCGCGTGTGATATTTAAGTAGCCAAGATTAATACGCCCAGCGCGCAGTAAAGTGAGTGATTAGCCTAGTGCCTATAAAAAGAGATAGCGAACTACCAGCGGCCCTTTTTAAGTATCAGCCCTGACGATAGAGAACGAAACGAGGCGCGCTGTGTACCCACACAGAAGAACACAAAGACATGACACGTGAGTTAATTTAAATTAGAATTAGTTTTATATAATTCGGAAATAATATCGATGTGGCTATTTTAATGTTGAGTGATATAGATAGATGTGTTTCCAAAGGAAATGTCTTTTTAGGACATTATGATTTAGTCTCGAAGTGATAGATGAGTGAAAATAATGTTTGATAGGTTTTATTAGGCACGCAAAGCCCAAATCACAGATGTGAGAGTTTAAGAGCAATTATGTCAGTCATCAGACCGGGCAAGAAAGGAAAATTTAGTAGGGAGCTATTTCATACATGAAACTGGACAGAGAAGCGATTTTTTACTTTAATTTAGATGATATTGACTGTTATCAGGATGGCAACCACGTGGTCATGAAAGGCGGCGCGTCACCATGTGTGATTGTATAAAGAAGACGCCAGTTTTATATTGTGTGAATTGACACGTGGGTGGGAAGCAGATTAAGATAATTTTCCCCAGTAAAGGAAAGAGATAGTTTTCGTGTTAATGCCAGCTTTGTTAAAGTCAAGAGTAATTATTTTATTTCTTTAATGTAAAAGTAATTGAGTGTATTTCACGATAGCCTACTTATCATAATTCTACTGTATATTTAATGGGTTACTGTGAGGTGAGAATATGTATTTAGATTTCTGGAGAGCGCGAGGCCACTCCTTTGTTGAGACATGTGTTTCTCTGGTTGCTCCCGGCGGAGCATGGAAACACCAATGTGACTGGTGTCTATCACAAGCCGACAAGAAGCATTTTTATGCTATTGCAGTGGTTGTTTCGGTAACGATGTGTTTCATGTGATGAGATTCCCAGTCGCACCAGTGGTCATATACGACACGCTTGTTGCCAGGCGCACCAGTCGTCACATACGACATGCTTCAGAATGCAGTAGCGAATACTGATGTGGATCGGTTACGAGGCAGTAGCTTATTCTCATTACTGAGAGTATTTGTTGTACATATAGTTGAATATTATTTTATGTCCATTTTATGATTATTTAATTATGGTTATGTGAGGAATGGTTGTGAGAGCACGTGGGCTCACTTCAAGGTATATATTTCTCTTCTCCGCTCCTGAGGGAGCATGGGGCCAACAGTGTGGTTTGCCTCCATATTAAGTATTCATATGCTAGGGCAGTAGTGTTTCGGTAGCAATCTGTGTTACATGGTGAGATTGCCAGCCCCACGCACAACACCTTACTAGTCTCATTGGACGACATGCATGAGTGTGTGTGTGTGTGTGATAGCTGAGTGTGTGCTCTTGCAGTAGTGGTTTCCGTAGCAACCCGTGTTACATGGTGAGATTGCCAGCCCCACGCACAACATCTTACTAGTCGCATTGGATGACACACATGAGTGTGTGTGTGTGTGTGTGTGATAGTTGAGTGTGTCAGGTGGCGGCGTAGGACAGTTTGACAGGTGAGAGCGTGGTGTTTCTCATTCAGTATTATATTATGATTTTAACTATTCTGTGCTTTGTTTGCTTCTTCAGATTAGCATCGGGCACTGTTGGGTGTTTTGTTTTGTTTTGTTTTGCTATGTTCGCTAGTTTATTTGTTTAATGTTTGCTTTGTCACTGAATGGGTTGTAAAAATAAATATAGCCCCTGCCTCTAGAATCAAGAGTTTTATTGTTGTTCGGGTCGGTGCGAGTGTAAGCAGGAGAGTGATCACACATCACAACATAATCATCATCATCATCTCGCCCACCCTATCACACATACATAAAGCAACACTACATTACCTAGTTAGCAATGACTTGCTAATTGACAGTCAGTCAGGGTTTCGACAAAAGCATTCATGCCACACAGCTCTAACTAAGATGATAGACAACTTGCACCTAAACATAAATAACGATAACATATGTGGAGCAATCTTTGTAGACTTTAGGAAAGCATTTGATATGTTAGATCACGCTGTTTTAATAAGAAAATTAGAAACAATGAAAGTTAACTTTAAACTAGTGACATTATTTAAATCATTCCTGTCCGACAGACAGCAAGTAGTGTGGTACAATAACTTCTTGTCAAGCCCAACTATTATTGAAACAGGTGTTCCTCAGGGTTCTATTCTCGGCCCTCTACTTTTTTTCCATTTACATAAATGACCTTCCACTACACATCGAGCACTCATCCTGCGACCTATTTGCCGATGACTGTACCATTTATACTAGTGATAAAAGTTGCAACACGCTAGAAATATTATTACAAAGCGACACAGACAATCTTATTAAGTGGAGCAAAGAAAACTGCATGCAAATAAATATCACTAAAACAAAATGTATGATAATATCAACTAGACAAAAATTACTAAACTCGCCGAAAACAACACTTCAGCTCTACATTGGAACCTCTTTAATTGAAAATGTAAATGAATATAAAACACTAGGACTCATAATTGACCAACATTTAAGTTGGAATTCGCATGTACAAGCTCTGACCAAACAAACGGCACAAAAGGTTTACCAGTTAGCTAAAATCAAACATTTCCTAGATGAGGAGACACGAAAAATGTTCTATACACCCCAGATACAAACACATTGTTGCTGCCGTTTTTGACGGTTTCATAAACTTACTTACTTAGTCGTTCCTCTTCTACCGTGAGGTGTAGAGGTTTGGAAGAGAGAGCGCCAGACCATCCTATCGGCTGTCTTCCTCCTGGCCTGGTTCCATTCTAGTCCTCGGTCCTTCAAAGATTGTCTAATGTTGTCCACCCAGCGGACTCTGGGTCGTCCTGGGGTCTGGATCCCTGGCTCTTTGTTTCCCATGCTTGTCGTGGTAGCCGATCTTCTCCCATTCTGCAGACATGGCCAAACCATCTTAGTTGGGATTGTTCTACTTGGGTCTGCAGGGGGTGGGATTTAAGGCCTTGACGTATCGTCTGGTTGCGTACCATGTCTCTTCTTGTTACTTCAACCACCTTCCTCAGATACCTCATTTCTGAGGTTTGGATCTGGCTTTTGTTGGTTGTAGTCATTGCCCATGACTCGCATCCATATGTCAAGACTGGGACATAGGTGGAGCGGTATACAGCCATCTTCGTTTTCTTACCAACCTCTCTTTTGCTGAGGAATCCTCGATTTATGGCCTGAAAAAGTCTCCCAGCTGCTGCTTTTCGAGTGGCCAACTCTTCTTTGATGCCTCCCTTTCGGTCAATAATAGCTCCGAGGTATTTAAAGTGGTCTACCTGCTCCAGGACCTGTTCTCCCAGCTTAATCTGATGTCTTCTTTCTTCTCGTGATATCACCATGGATTTTGTTCGGTTTCATAAAACGTAAATCTATTTTATATTCTTTGATGGTCTAAGTTAGAGTACTGTTTATTAACTCCGTGGGACAGGTTGATTTAGGGGTTATCTTCCCTTGGCTGTTGACCTGTCTTAAGTCGGGGGTCAGCTCTACTTAGATCTATGCTGTCTACGCATGCGCAAAGTTTTAGCGCGAAAGGGTTTGACTTCCGTAAGGGAGAGTTGATCTGGGTTTCTGTCCGGACTGGTACGTCCGTATATATCTCTGCATTATCTGGGGAAAGTTAGTCTTCTGTAAGACTGTGATGTTTGTGATGCTTTCCCAGAGTTATTCTGTTCGTCGGGAATGACGACAGTTGTGTTATCTGTGTATTTCTAGGATTCTGTCAATGGTAAAAGAACATAATTACTATGCCTAATTAGCAGAACATTTTGTGGCAACCGGTGAGTGGAGCTCACGGTCCTTTGTGATACAGAAGTCCATTATTTTTCGCTCGATGGAGCCAACTTAGACTATTTGTCTAACAGTTATGAAGAGGCCCAGTGATTATATATATTTATGAAAACCCGCATGTTGGCGGTATATTTCGGTATGGACGTTTATGCCTACCTAAGAAATGTACACAGTTGTTTGACATTACTATAGAGGCCCGATATTTCGGCCGATATCTGTGAAAAGAGGAAGATGTATCTGGCATGTTATACCAATTGTATTGCAACATTATTATTATTATGATGCAAGTGTGAACTCGCCTTCTGTACGGCGGAGTTGTGTACCATACTTGACGCGATAAGTCAATGGTACGGTAGCTGCAGTATTGAACTATTGTTAAAGGACAGACCATTGTCGTTAACGTCCCAATAGATGAGTGGTTCAAGTTTAAGAGTGCTAGATGTTTTGCCAGTCATTATCAATTCATAAGATGTCCTTGATTCTCGTCCATTTTGACTGTACCTGTTAATGCCGTAGTGTCTCGTCAATAAATGGTTGAAAAGTTCCAGCAGTTTCAACATTACTGACTACGGCATGTGTGTGAGTGGGTGCCTTGTTTACATGTCAAGAGCCTAAACACATTCGCGATTTCTACACACCCACATCACCATTCAACCTACACAAATATCGAGTACCTCACATTTGAAGATGTCGGATGAATGTATGTCAGCATGACACGCCTCAACGCCTGGTGAGCTATTCAGGCATAACAGTGCTGTTTGGCCCAGGTTGGATTGACTACACAAGCACAGAAACAAACAGTAACACCGTGCAGGAACGTTGAAGAAGACCGCACAGCCTTCAACAGTGTAGGAGAGCATCAACACATTCATTCCACAACAGTACACAGAAAAGAGATTGTTGCATTCCTGGTGGTCACATAAACTAGTCGGTACCATATGTGGTGGCCAGTATGGGGATTGAACCCACGACATTCGCGTTATCAGCACGAAGCTCTTATTCCTCAAACTTCATCTACTGAAGTTAAGGAAGTAAATAGCCAAGAGGATTACTTGGTGATTTCGCATGAATCGTTTGTGAAACTACAAGAAGAAGATCCGTCTTTAAAGAAATTCTTTCTTCTCGCTAAAAACGGTGATCCGAATCAGAATACTAATCGCAAATCATATATCACTATGAAGAATGGTATACTAGTGCGGATGATACAACACTCAGACACGTCTATCCATTCTCAAATTCTGGTGCCCAAAAGTATGAGAGCCCTAATTCTTCAACATGCACACGATTCTCAGTGTGCCGGACACATGGGTTTTTCCCGAACTAAGTCAAGAGTTCTGGGGGTCTTTCTTTTGGCCATTTGTCAATAAAGACATACGAATTTATTGCCGGTCTTGCAAAATATGTCAAGAGGTCAAATCTAGAGGTCCACGGCATGCTGCGCCTATTCAGGCTGCAGACATTCCTATTCGGCCGTTTCAGAAAATGGCCATAGATATCATTGGCCCTTTTAAGACTAAATCGGCCAGAGGACATCAATTTATCCTTACGTGCGTTGACATGTGCACGCGTTGGCCAGAGGCTATACCTCTTAAGAGCATTTCCACTGCTGATATCGCAGACGCTCTTTGGCTTATATTCTCTCGTTTGGGTTTTCCCGGAGAAATATTGTCAGACCATGGCACACAATTGATATCGGACACAATGTCACAGGTAATGTCTACTCTGCACATTAAAAGATCTTTAAGTAGTATTTATCACGTAATGTCTAATGGGTTAGTTGGGCGTCTTAATAGAACACTCAAGAACTTACTTGGGAAGATAACTGAGGATCATCCTCAGGATTGGAACAGGGTTCTACTCGCGGCTCTCTTTGCCTATAGAGAGGTCCCCAACGAACATACAGGATTTTCTCCTTTTGAAATTGTCTTTGGCGCACGACCGCGCGGTCCTATGTCTTTACTGCATGATCTTATAACTGCTGATAATATCGACAATGACACACAATCTTCATATGAGTATGTCATTGCTCTCAGGCAAAAGATTATTGAAGCATGCAGGCTAGCAACTTCCTCATCCGAATTTGCTAAGGAAAAGCCAAGGCGATTCACTAATAAGAAGAGACGCCTAGGTCAACTTTGTCCTGAAGACAAAGCGTTTGTTTTTTTCCTTCTAGGGAGAACAGACTCCTTATTACATGGAAAGGTCCATATACAATAGTCTCGACAATTTCCGATGTCGACTATGTTGTCAATATTGATGGAAGGCATAAAACCTTCCATATAAATATGCTTACGGAATATAATGAACGACCAGACTATTTGCAGCCTATTTTCCAGGCGGCGGACGATTCGCCAGTGCAACAAGGTCTTATCTCATCCCTGTCAGTTATACAGGATGAGGAAACTACTTTTTCGGATGTTAATCTACCTCTTCCTGTGATTCCACTTACCTCTACGGAATCACGGAGAAGACGTTACAGTCTCTTCCAACTTGTCTTTTGAAGAACAACGTCAAGTATCCTCTACGCTACAATCATATCAGGATGTCCTTACCGACATTCCCGGACACACAGATGTCATTCAGCATGACATTATACTTACTGATCATAATCCGATCAGAGTAAGACCTTACCCTATTCCTATTCATTTTCAAGCACAAGTCGAGAAAGAGTTGGATGAAATGATACAATTGAAAATAATTGAACCATCCACTTCAGCATACTCTTCGTCCATGGTTATTGTTCGAAAGAAAGACAAATAACATACGCCTTTGCGTAGATTATCGCAAATTAAACCAAGTTACAAAGTTCGATGCTGAACCTATGCCTTTACTAGAAGAGCTACTTACTAGACTTTCTAACTCTCGATTCTTTACTAAACTTGACTTGTCGAAAGGCTATAGGCAAGTTCCATTAACTGAACGCGCCAAACCTTTGACTGCTTTCTCAACACCTAGGGGTTTGTTTCAATGGAATTTTATGCCTTTCGGGCTTATGAACGCCCCAGCTACTTTCGTACGCATGATGCGTCGAATTCTCTCATATCGTTCAGATGTCATCGCATACTTAGACGACATGTCTTTTCAGTAATACTTGGGAAGATCACTATTTGTGTTTAAATGAATTGCTATCTACTCTACGCGAGCATAATTTGACTGCAAAACCCTCTAAAGCCTATGTTGGGTTTAGTGAAATTTCTTTCCTGGGTCATCGGGTTGGTCATCGTCTATTGAAGACAGAGGACCAAAACATTTCTAAGATATTAAATATCTCGGTACCTAAAACAAAAAAACAAGTACGTAGTCTTTTGGGATTAATACAATTCTACGGAAGATTCATTAAGAATCTATCCTCTATCATGGCACCACTCTCAACCCTATTGAAGAAAGGGTCTCCTAACATGGTGCGCTGGTCTCAAGAATGTCAATCTTCATTGGATCAGATTAAGAATTTGTTCTCATCCCCCCTATCTTAAGGCTACCTATTACAGAAAAGACTTTTGTTTTTCGTAGTGACGCCTCATCCACTGGGATTGGAGCGGCACTAATGCAGGAGTATTCAGGAACTCTGCATCCTGTAATGTATATCTCTAGGAAGCTGAATACGGCAGAAAGGAATTACTCGGTTTTAGACCGTGAATTATTGGCTATGGTTTGGTCAATCCTTAAGTTGCAAAGATTCCTTCTTGGTGCGCATTTCATTGTGGAAACGGACCAGAAAGCTCTTACTGCTATTCAGTGTAAGAACTTGAAGAGCTCGAGATCTACTCGATATGCTATTGCTCTTCAACCGTTTCATTTCACGGTACGAGCTATCCGTGGTTTGGATAATGTGATGGCAGACATACTGTCTAGATGCCCACATGAGTCCACTTAAGTCTTGTGTCCTAGATTTTTCTGATAAACTGCTAGACTTATGTCTCTTTGGTATAACAATATATATTAACATATTTGTTGTCACCTTAGGGTGGTAAATTAATTGTTGTCTTTCTCTATTACCATCTTTGGTGTAATGGAGAAGGTTGAGTTGACATAATATAAAGGTAAAAAGAAATTAATATGGCCACATGCAGTAGTTAGATATATAGTAGTAATTATAGTACATTGTAGCATGTTGCTAATTGTGTCATTTATGTTGTTCTCGGTGCAAACTAGTACCAGGTACGGAGTGCTTTTGAGAATCATGACGATACAATATGTCACACTTACATACCATCTGTATGCTGGTTACGTTGATCTTCAGGATACAGCATTGTTTTACGATGGATGCCATCTTCTATTAATTAGATTGGACACATGTATTGTCATATGATGTATAATGGTTTTACAAATTTTGTTGTGTCCATCCAGTAGATAATAGTGATGATATAGCATTGAAACTTCGATAGATTTTGTATTATTATGAATTCTCGATATATGTTGTCATTCACATTGCTATAACATTGCATTTTTTTATATGTATGTGATTTTGTTAGCATCGCCAGCAGCTGAGATTTCTTTGATGGTACATCCCGGATATGTTTTACTTGGAGAAAATATTTCTCTTGTTTTGTGAAGTGATTTTTGTTCTCACTAGACGCTCTATTGTGCGTCGTTTGAACCTGTCATTAAGACATTGTCTTATGATTGTTTGATTCATCAGCGCATCATTCATGCGTTATGAGCATGTTGTAACTTGCTCATTGATGTATTTAAAAAAAAAAATGTGTTTCATTTTTTTTATCCGGAGGGTGTGGTAGTCTGTTGCTGCGTTTTTGACGGTTTCATAAAACGTAAATCTATTTTATATTTTTTGATGGTCTAAGTTAGTGTACTGTTTATTAACTCCCTGGGACAGGTTGATTTAGGGGTTATCTTCCCTTGGCTGTTGACCTGTCGTAAGTCGGGGTCAGCTCTACTTAGATCTATGCTGTCTACGCATGCGCAAAGTTTTAGCGCGAAAGGGTTTGACTTCCGAAAGGGAGAGTTGACCTTGGTTTCTGTCCGGACTGGTACGTCCGTGTATATCTCTGCATTATCTGGGGAAAGTTAGTCTTCTGTAAGACTGTGATGTTTGTGATGCTTTCCCAGACTTATTCTGTTCGTCGGGAATGACGACAGTTGTGTTATCTGTGTATTTCTAGGATTCTGTCAAAGGTAAAAGAACATAATTACTATGCCTAATTAGTGTCGTAAATTTATTTTGAGAGAAAAGAGTCTTAGAAATAGTGGTCCGGTTTAGAGTGAAATGATGTTGGAAAACTCTGATAGAAAATGTAGAGATTAAATAGTTGCTTCACAGCGTGCTGGAGGAGAGTAAAGACAGACTTATTTACGACAAATTGTTTCTCTCAATCTTCTCTTTCGCTCTCCTGGTCAAACAATTATTTGCCAGTTTTCCAGACATACCTCTGCGCGCACACCGATTTGGTGTTTTCAAACACACAGACGACGTAGATACAAACTATATTAAACGAATAGAGGAAAAGTTGGGCTTTGGGTATCTCCAACACAGTACTCAATGAGTTTATGTGATTTTATTCACCTTAAACATCAATCACTAACAAATATCAGGTATTACATAAATTATCATAAGTACACAAATGCAAATAACAAGTTTGGGAGGGGTGAAGAAGATTGGTATCGACTAAGCCCTTCCCGCTTATTAGACAAAGATAAACCCAGTCCAGAGATAGATAATATCAGGAACACGGGTACGTTAACCTAACAGTGAAGTTAATTGCTCTGAAAGAGGTGTTACAAAGTTAGGTATAGGTGATAGAAAAAAAACCTGTTCTTCCCAGCTGTTCTTCCCTTTACTAAGCAAATGGAAAGGGGGGGGGGGGGGGTTTAAACAGAGTTAACCAATTATCAACTCCCCCTTAAAGGAACAATGCAGGGAATACAGAAAAATTATATTACTAGGCAAGAAAGTTAACAACAGGGTTACAAAAGAAACAGATTAAATTTCCTGTCATTCATGCACACGCGTGAGGATCCACACTCATATATTCACACACTTACCGAATGCAGCCTCATACGATCCATAAAAGTATATAAAACAGCAAGTATTCTCTTGACATGTGAACTGTCTAGTCCTTCGATGTCCCGCCCCAGATGTTTGCGAGGTTTTGCTGGTAACAAATATTCTCACTTATCGCAAGCTTTGAAGACTAAGAGTTCTTGTGTTTTTATTATACAAAAAAGGAGTCTATTGGATGGCACTGACACAGTTCGGCACAGGGGTGAAAATGAAGTGGTCTCTTTTAATCTTCCGCTATGGTAAAATTCCTTCAATGCGTGATGATAGTAACTGACCGGAAAGTTTTATTAAATCCAATTGAGGAAAAACTAGGCTCAGTCACAGTCAGGAAAATATGTACTCTCTCACAGTAAACAGTAAATATAATATCGCTACTGGCGATGATTACCTTCCAGTTTATCTTACAGGTTTGTAATGGTAATTTGATGATTGTTCTTTACAATGTTCTTGGGTGGGCTTTATTTCATTTAATTCTGACAGCTAGGTCGCAAAGGACCGCCACAAGATTATATTTAAAAGAAATGTTTCTTCAATATGACTGGAAGTTTATAGGATGATTTCTTTATTTCTTTCTTTATTTCGCTGGGACCGCAGGTTACGATCACTCTGTGTGAAAGAAAAAAAGACATGTAACATACCGAAAAATCAAGCGCGATAAATTTCCCGTTAAGCCTATAATACACTCGAGTATTTAATTATGTATTTAATAAACACTGCGCGAATGCTAGTGGTTAAAAACACACATCTATAAAACTAGGACTTAACTGAATTTATTAATTATAAATTCCTTCGCGACTTTAAAAGTTAATTTAAGCATCTATTATCTTTTGAAACAATATAATAGATAGATCATTATATTTACAACTGGAACTATTGAGATGGTTTAATTTAATAGATTTAAATTAACACAAAATCCATTGAAATAGAATGACTGAACTAGACCACTGATCACTTTACACAATATATTACCGCTTTGCACAGAATAGAAATCACTGCAAATATATATATAAAATCCAGGGGAAAATCTATAACAAGATTTCAATAAAGCTAGTGCTTCTGTAAAGGTCTGGCCAGCGAGTGATAAAGTGTCTATTCTTCATGGTCTATTTATCTAAAATGGAATGTAAGTTGAGTGGGACATGAGGAACTTGACAGTTTTTTTCATCTCAGGAACTTTTGGGGATCTGACCGCCAAATCAAGGGAAGAAGCCGCCCCCTGGTCTTCGTATCTCCGCTCGCTGCTGCCCGTTTCGGCTTTCCCCGTTCGCTCGGTTCTGCGTTTGACACCGAGACGCGAAAATAGCGCCAAGCAACTGCGTCTCGTATCAGGGACCACTACTGTCTTTGATAGCGCCGATAGTCTCCCCTGAAATCCCTCAGTCTGTCTCTTTGATCGTGGTCGCATTATCTGTTTGATTCTGGCAACGCCCCCCACTGGCCAAGTTAATGAAAATAACTGCCTATGATTGTTCAAGAGATGTTAGTGGGCGTGATTTAATCTCTCCTTAAATCAATGCGATGACCAGAATAAACGATAGGTAAACTCTCCGCATCTCAATCAGCAAACGTGTTTGCCCTCTGTGTGGAACAGTTGCATAGCTAATGAATCCACGTGAAAGTAGTCCCGTTTTTACAAGAAGTTACAACAAAGTTCAGGGTCAGCCGAATTCGTCCATCACAATTAGCAGAACATTTTGTGGCAACCGGTGAGTGGAGCTCACGGTCCTTTGTGATACAGAAGTCCATTATTTTCGCTCGATGGAGCCAACTTAGACTATTTGTCTAACAGTTATGAAGAGGCCCATGATTATATATATTTATGAAAAACCCGCATGTTGGCGGTATATTTCGGTATGGATGTTTTATGCCTACCTAAGAAATGTACACAGTTGTTTGACATTACTATAGAGGCCCGATATTTCGGCCGATATCTGTGAGCAGAGGAAGATGTATCTGGCATGTTATACCAGCTGTATTGCAACATTATTATTATTATGATGCAAGGGTGAACTCGCCTTCTGTACGGCGGAGTTGTGTACCATACTTGACGCGATAAGTCAATGGTACGGTAGCTGCAGTATTGAACTATTGTTAAAGGACAGACCATTGTCGTTAATGTCCTAATAGTTGAGTGGTTCAAGCTTAAAATGCTAGATGTTTTGCCAGTCATTATCAATTCATAAGATGTCCTTGATTCTCGTCCATTTTGACTGTACCTGTTAATGCCGTAGTGTCTCGTCAATAAATGGTTTGAAAAGTTCCAGCAGTTTCAACATTACTGACTACTGCATGTGTGTGAGTGGGTGCCTTGTTTACATGTCAAGAGCCTAAACACATTCGCGATTTCTACACACCCACATCACCATTCAACCTACACAAATATCGAGTACCTCACATTTGAAGATGTCGGATGAATGTATGTCAGCATGACACGCCTCAACTCCTGGTGAACTATTCAGGCATAACAGTGCTGTCTGGCCCAGGTTGGACTGACTATACAAGCACAGAAACAAACAGTAACACCGTGCAGGAACGTTGAAGTAGACCGCACAGCCTTCAACAGTGTAGGAGAGCATCAACACATTCATTCCACAACAGTACACAGAAAAGAGATTGTTACATTCCTGGTGGTCACATAAACTAGGCGGTAACACACATCTAGACTATTGTTCTACAATTTGGGATGGCTGCACCATGTCCAACACTAAATGACTATATTCATTACAAAAACGTGCAGTGCGCCTAATTTCAGACAAAAACCTCACACAGTGTGTAGACGCATATACATATCTTAACATATTACCACTAATAAAGCGCCTTCTCTCCAACAAAGCCAAATTTATTCACAAAATCTTGTCACAGAATGCTCTAACGTATCTGTGGCCTATTTTCAAATACAGCGGAAGACGCAGTCAACGCTTAAATAAATTACACATGCCCAAGCCTAGGCTCGACTTATTCAAGAAAAGTTTAGCTTTTTCTGCTGCTCATCTGTGGAATACTCTTCCACACGACTTGAAAAATACTCTTAGTCCATATTCATTCAATCACAGACTTTTCAAATACATCATGAGTGCAGATTATATGCCACCCTAATTTCGTTTTGTTATTAAATTAATTACTGAGGAATCATCAAATGTATTGTAACTGTACTTTTTCTCTTGTTGAGGTGATCACTGGCCCAAGACAGTATACATGTTGTTAGGTGTGTAGTGCGAGCGGATGATGAACTGAGTGTGGGTGCGAATGAAGGCGCGAATGTGTTTAGGCTCGTATAGATGTAGACCCTGCAACCCATACACTCACATGCAGTAGTCAAGGATGCTTGGACACTGCAGACACGTTTCAAAACATTTATTGACGAGAACACACATGGTATCAACAGGAACAGTCATTGTAAACAAGGTCATGCTGACCGGAAATCGATAGGTATACATTAGGCATTCATCAAGCTGGTAAACATTTGAATATTCGTGCATGGTCAATACAATGTTCTTCAATAATGACAGTTCGTGGCGTCGCCCTGGTATCACTGACTAAACGCGTCAGATACCTTAATCACTTTGACACATAGGTGCATCTTGGCATTCCCCGCCAATTGCACATTATCAGGCTGTAGTATAATAGCCGAAAACACAGGCCTCGTTCTGACGTCGGCTGTGTACTTCTGATAAGCAGGTTACCATCAACCCTGCAGTAATGCTTATTGTAGACATAAATATGCCGCCAATCTGCGGCTCCCACAATATATCTTCGTCACTGGATTTCTGGACAATATAAAGACTAATAGTCTTGGATGGCTACCTCGAGCACAAAATATAAGTTCTGAAATGGAGGATCGGTGAGCTGCAGTTCACAGACTAGGCAATCTTCTAACATGTTCTGCCACCGAAAGCATAGTAATGGAAAAAGCCGGTATTACCTGTAACCGTATCCACAGAACATAAAAAGGAACTCTGCTGTCATTCCAACGCACAGAGATTCACTGGGGAAAACTGCCATCGCAGTCACTTCGAAGATTCTCCCCGAAAAACACAATGGACTCTCGTCCCTTCAGAAACCAGGACACTTCACGGCTTGCCGGAAGTCTAACTCAACTCCCGCTTAAAAAACCCTGCCTATGGGCATACGCCCGAACTGTCTACCTTTGACCCTAAAGGTCAAACACAATGAATGAATAAACAAGGGAAGACAACCCCTAATCAACCTGACATCGCAGGTAAAGACACAATTATTCTTATGATAAAAACATAAGCAAATAACTTGACAGATGACTCCGTCAAAAATGACAGCAACATATTACTACCACCCCCCTGTAAAAAAAAATTTCATTTTTTTTTTAATATGTCCATGAGCAAGATTGCACAAGTATCACTTATGTGCTCATGAAAAAATGAACCTAATATCAGGTACAATAGACGCATAAACAAAGCGTCTGAAGAGGATACAAATCATCTCCCAACATAGGAGAAAATATTTCCTTTAAGCCAAACAAACTAAGGGGGTACCATTAAAGAAACCTAAGTTGCTGGCAATACCAATCATATATCAATCATTACTAAATACTATAATTATAGCAATATACAAATGTCATGAATTACAATGCTATATTAGCAACATATCACTGATGGATGGACAAAATGAAATTTGTTAAATTATCTAAACATCATCCAAATACATTTGTATTACAACATATTAGGATATTAAGGACAGACCTAAGTCCGAAAGTGTATCAGGAAAATTTAGGACACAAGATTTAACTGGAATCATGTGGGCATCTGGACAATATGTCCGCCATCACATTATCCGAACCACGGATAGCTCGCACCGTGAAATGGAAAGGCTGAAGAGCAATAGCATAACGAGTAGATCTCGAGCTCTTCAAATCCTTACTTTGCATAGCCGTAAGAGCTTTTTGGTCGGTTTCCATAAAGAAATGCGCGCCCAGAAAAAACCTTTGTAGCTTAAGAATGGACCAAACCATAGCCAATAATTCACGGTCTAAAACCGAGTAATTCCTTTCTGCCGCATTTAGCTTCCTAGAAATAAACATTACAGGATGCAGAGTTCCTGAATATTCCTGCATTAGTGCCGCTCCAATCCCAGTGGAAGAGGCATCACTACGAAGAACAAAAGTCTTATCAATCGTTGGTAGTCTTAAGATAGGATGAGATGAGAACAAATTCTTAACCTGATCCAATGAAGATTGGCATTCCTGGGACCAACGCACCATATTAGGAGAACCTTTTTTCAATAACGATGAAAGTGGTGCCATAATGGAGGACAGATTCTCAATGAATCTTCCATAGAATTGTATCAATCCCAAGAGACTACGCACTTGCTTTTTTGTCTTCGGAACCGAGATATTTAATATCTTCGAAATGTTTTGGTCCTCTGTCTTCAACAGACCATGACCAACTCGATGACCTAGGAAGGAAATTTCACTAAACCCAACAAAAACTTTAGAGGGTTTTGCAGTCAAACTATGCTCACGTAGAGTAGATAGCAATTCCTTTAGACCCAAATAGTGTTCTTCCCAAGTATCGCTGAAAAGACAGATGTCGTCTAAATATGCGATGACATCTGCACGATCTGATAGAATTCGTCGCATCATGCGCACGAAAGTCGCTGGGGCGTTCATAAGCCCGAAAGGCATAAAATTCCATTGAAACAGACCCCTAGGTGTCGAAAAAGCAGTGAGAGGTTTGGCGTGTTCCGTCAGTGGGACTTGCCAATAACGTTTCGACAAGTCTAGTTTAGTAAAGAATTTAGCTTTAGAAAGTCTAATAAGTAGATCATCTAATAATGGCATAGGTTCAGCATCGAACTTCGTAACTTGATTTAATTTGCGATAGTCAACGCAAAGACGTATGTTATTGTCTTTCTTTCGAACAATAACTATCGACGAAGAATAAGCTGAAGTGGATGGTTCAATTATTTGCAGTTGAATCATTTCATCCAATTCTTTCTCGACTTGTGCTTGAAAATGAATAGGTATTGGGTATGGTCTTACTCTGATCGGATTACGATCAGTAAGTATGATGTCATGTTCTATGACATCTGTGTGTCCAGGAATGTCGGTAAGGACATCCTGATATGATTGTAGCGTAGAGGATACTTGACGTTGCTCCTCAAAAGACAAGTTCGAAGAGATTGTAACGTCCCTCCACGATTCCGTTGAATTCAGTGGAATCGCAGGAAGAGGTAAGTTAACGTCAGAAAAAAATAGTTTCCTCATCCTGTATAACGGACAGGGATGAGATGTGACCATGTTGGACTGGAGAGTCGTCCGTCGCCTGGAAAATAGGCTGCAAATAGTCTGGACGTTCAATAAACTCTGTTAGCATATTTATATGGAAGGTTTTATGCTTTCCATCCACATCGACGATGTAGTCGACATCGGAAATTTTGGAGACTATAGTGTATGGACCTTTCCATGAAATGAGAAGTCTATTCTCTCTTGAGGTAAGTAAGACATATGCTTTGTCTCCATGACAAAGTTGACGTTGGCGTCTTTTCTTGTTAGCAAATCGCCTAGCTTTTTCTTTCGCAAATTCGGAAGATGAAGTTGCTAACCTGCACGATTCGATAATCTTTTCTCTAAGAGCAATGACATATTCATATGACGATTGTGTATCATCGTCAATATTATCAGAAGTTATCAAATCGTGTAACAAGGACATCGGACCGCGCGGTTGCGCACCAAAGACAAGTTCGAAAGGAGAAAACCCTGTATGCTCGTTGGGAACTTCTCTATAGGCAAAGAGGACTGCAGGTAAAACCCTGTCCCAATCTTCAGGATGATCCTCCGTTATCTTGCCAAGTAAGTTCTTTAGTGTCCTGTTAAGACGTTCTACCAATCCATTGGACATTGGATGATAAATACTACTGAGAGACCTTTTAATGTCTAGCGTAGCCATTACCTGAGACATAACGTCCGAAATTAACTGAGTGCCGTGGTCCGACAGTATTTCTCCGGGGAATCCCAGACGAGAAAATATGAGCCAAAGAGCATCAGCGATATCGACAGTTGATATGCTCTTCAGAGGAATAGCCTCTGGCCAACGCGTGCACATGTCCACGCAAGTGAGGATAAATTGGTGTCCTCTGGCTGACTTAATCTTGAACGGACCAATGA